>LVTN01000566.1:0-68144 GCA_001649415.1 Musa itinerans | reverse complement strand
TTTGACATGAAACAACCGATCACATAGTTCACGTGAAAGAGGAGAAAGATTAGTCCAACAACAAAGATTAAGAGTAAATGATGAATGCATACATCATTAGTGAAATATGAGCATGGAATTCATTGCAATTTGGTTATTAGTTCATCTAAATTGGTGTCTTTTTTAATTTATCTCCCTCTTCGCGGCCACTATTATTCGTTTAGAGTTGGTCTCTATCACTTGCTTCTTTATATCAATTTCTAGAGTTAAATTTAAACATGATGGATAATAAGAATTTACTAATCCATGCAAAATATCCTCAAAGGCTAAAGAAAATTTCATCTTTTTAGTTTAATTCGATATGCATAAATATATTGAATTTTTTTCCTAATAAATTAAGCTTTTAAAATTTGTGTATTGATTGAAATCTTCATTAGGAAACCTTTTTTATTATGTAGGTTTTTTTATTTAGAATCCAAGATTTTCCTGTAATTGTGCACTCTAATTTGCTTATAGATATATTTTAGTGATAACAATACCAAGAAAATGGAAATAGCTTCATGTTTCATTGATAATTATTTTAGACATAGTTAATTAAGATATCAGATTACACAATAACTAAACTTACATTGGCAGTGGTATCTTGCATTTGAAATTAAAGAGCTCATATAATGAGGACACCTCGAGCATTTTATCTGAAAGCATTGGGAACTCTCACTCTGACCTTAGGGTCTGATGGAAAGATAGATTAATATCATCATTGGTGGATATATCTTCGGAAGAATAACTCCTCGAGTTGTAAGACTTACCATTAAAAGACACTCAAGGATAAAGGGTGACCTAGAGATAACCTTCAAAGCAAAAAAAGCACACTGGTATCGCCCCGGTAAAGGATAGTCTATGTATCGACATCCTCTCAGACTAATATGTAGAACTCGTATCGAGTGGTACGTGTCGATAATGCAATCCTTGGATCAATGTATATATATAAAGCTTAGTGGGGGTAAGTTTATTATATTGGTTTTGTATGTGAGGACTTCTATTTTCCAAATACAAGCAGAGAAGTGTGATCACAAGGAGGAGTGTGGAGTATATGCCATTCCTTCTTTCATTCTTTCTCTTCCTAAATGGTGGAGTTTGGACACTCTATGCAATACTTGATAAGGATATCTTTATTGGGGTATGTTCCTCTTTGCTGTGTTGTTTGATCATCTTATCCTTGTATAAATTCTCTTATTACAAGCTTATTTTGGTAGTACAAGTATACATAGAGGATGAGTGCAAGGCCTCTAATCCACATGAGTGGAAGTAGAAAGAATCAAATAGTAGTAATATTAGTTTATTACATAAAATCAAGATATTTCTCATAAAAATTTTAAAATAGTTGATATGAATGAGATAGCTTATGTTATTGGTATTAAGATATTTAGAGATAGATCTCAAATATTACTAGGATTATCTCGGAAAGAATATATTTATTGGATTTTGGAAGGATTTAGTATAAACTTTATTCAACTAATAATATACCTATTATCAAAGATGAAAAATTCAATCAAAACTAATGTCATAAGAATGATTGGAAAAAAAAATCAAATAAATGATATTCTTTATGTAGGCATAGTTAAAAGTATATATATATTCAAATCGAGACTATATATCAAATTTATAATTAAAATACTAGATAGATAATAAAACAACATAAGAATAAAATATTGAAAAACTATAAAAAATAATGATATATCTACAAGAGATAAAAGACTATATGCTCGTATACAAAAGATTAGATCAACTTAAAGTGACAAGATATTCAAATCTTGATCTTATAAATTGCCTCGATAATAGGAAATTCACTTTATGATTCATATTTATATTAGCTAGATAGGTAATTTCTTGAAAGGAAATAGCATCATGTTTCATTGATAATTATTTTAGACATAGTTAATTAAGATCTCAGATTACACAATAACTAAACTTACATTGGCAGTGGTATCTTGCATTTGTCTTGATTACATTAAAGCACTAACTTTCTATGGACTTCTATTTTCCAAATACAAGCAGAGAAGTGTGATCACAAGGAGGAGTGTGGAGTATATGCCATTCCTTCTTTCATTCTTTCTCTTCCTAAATGGTGGAGTTTGGACACTCTATGCAATACTTGATAAGGATATCTTTATTGGGGTATGTTCCTCTTTGCTGTGTTGTTTGATCATCTTATCCTTGTATAAATTCTCTTATTACAAGCTTATTTTGGTAGTACAAGTATACATAGAGGATGAGTGCAAGGCCTCTAATCCACATGAGTGGAAGTAGAAAGAATCAAATCTAAATTGGTATAAAATTAAGCATGAGAAAATCACTATATGTGAGAGAAATAAGAATAATAATGCAACAAAACAAGATCAGCATTGTAATAACCTCGAGTCAATGTTGCCACTGAATCTTTTTCCAACACAACCAACAATATCCATTTAAATTAACTTTTTGTTATTTTAATAAAATTATATTAGTTTTCCTTACCTCTCATAACACATTAATATAATCAACTTAATTTGTCTAAATAGAATATCTTATAATGTTTTATCTTATTCTATTCTTTATAATAACTATACCTAATTATTCATACATACATACATGTCTCATATGTTTAGTTTTTATTTTTATAAGTGATTCTAATGACAGAAAATAATAGTAAATTGTTGTTGTTTTGTTTATTAGTACCATTACTCTGTGGTGATGCATTAATAAAAAATAAATGGAGTTTGAATTTTGCTGAAATTTGACAATTTGTTTAAACATGCAGATACCAAATGGCATTGGATTCATCCTAGGAACATCTCAGCTAATCTTGTACATGATCTACATGAATTCTGAAGCGTCCAATCTATCAGGGGAATCATATCAAGAGTCGCAACAACAACGGCTTATTTTAGATATTTGATCCCTTTGTACTTCATGATTTCTTACAATAATAATGTTCTGTGTTTATCATAATTTATTTAAAATTTAAAATTTTAATTTTAATTATAAGAATTTGATGGGTATATTATTATTAAGTTAGTTGAGTTAGTGATTTATGCTCAAAAAGTTAATGAGTTTAATTATTTCATCAGAGTCATGATAAATGATATCAGAATTGATTTAGTATTAAAAATGATGAAAAACTTTGAAATAAAATAACTATATACAAGTAGGACGAGAGGCACATCACACTATGAAGCTACCACCTCACCATGCCTCGTGTATCATGTTAGGATTCAATTACATAGTTTTTATGAGTACCTCAAGCTTTGAAGTGGCAAGATCTCAACACCTTAGCTTAATCTCACATTGGAAATAAGATAAAAGTTTAATTATATTATAAGGGATTGATAGATGTATTATTATTATTATTATTATTTTAAATTTAAATATTTTAAGTTAATAATTTAACATAAATTAACGGATCAATTATCTTATCAATATGGAGAGTAGAATCATCTTCATGCATCATTATATGTCTATCAGACATTAAAAAAAAAAAAAGAAACACCCTTTTAATAAATTCCTAATATAAGTCCTAATCCTTATAAAATCTGAAAAATACCCATGATTTAAGAAAACTAGTAGCTTTTCTAAACCACTAGTTTCTGAAATGAACAGTTGATGTCATAATCCTTTTACCAACCTATTTCACAGTGTGTATATATCTAAGACTTCATTAGCAAATAGATATATGTGATTCATTCATTGCTAATTGCATCATGAGAGTACGTACAACAATAGGTAGAAATTATGGCAATTGATTCATTCATTGCTAATTGCATCATGAGAGTTATAGTGACGTTCCTTTTCAAGTAACTGCATTGAATTATCGTTACATTTAAAACCTAAAGAATTGACAACCATTAAAGGTTGATTGTAATATTCTATCCTAAAGGCAGTAGTTGATTGCAATGGGATATTCCTTGACAGGGTGAAATAGCAATATTCTTCGATCTCAATGAGTTGATCATCCATTTGAGACATTGATTAAGACAATGAGATGATAAACCTCAAATGAACCATGGTCATTTTGTCATGACCAAAGACATAAGGAAAATACAAGCTAATTATAAATTATCCCCTCTAATTAATTAATTTTAACATCTCGATCCTTATAATTTCAAAAATTACATTAAGATTCTTATATTTATAAAAATAAAATATTTAATCATATTTTTTAAAAAATTCTATTAACAAAAATATAAAAATAAAATATTTAATCATATTTTTTTAAAATTCTATTAACAAAAATATTGTAAAGCTTACCACTTGACTCTACATCACTTTAATTTACCACTAAGCACGTGTAATATTTCCATTAGTAGAATGAACGAAGCAAAAAGAAACGAAATTAAATGTTTCACTTTTATAAGTAGAGGAATTTCAATGTAACTTTTGAAAATATAAATGCTTAAGATAATTAATTACATAATATAATATATAATTAACTCAAAAAATACTACAATGAAAGATTTATATATCAAATATATCCAACCAAAGTTTGAAAATGGCTTCAACTAGACACTTCTCCTTGCTCTTGAGAACTATAAGATTTGTCTCACAATTCCTCTTACCAGTTGAGTACCACATTAGAGTTGAGGGAATACTATAATACAATAGTAGTACAATTTTGCAATGATCAAATGAATGAAATAAATCAACCAAGTGGGTCTTTGTTTAAGAACAAATCTACATATCATGCATGTCCTTCTGAACACAATCACTTCCTAAATTAGATGAGATAGTACAACCATTGATTCATTTTTATATTCACTTGAAAGAATGGGATAAGAAGCATCTTTCTTGGTCTTCATACACAAACAAACTTGTAAACATTATCTAACATCTTGCAAACATATGCACAAGCAATAACATAGTCCAACAAATTAGTATTTAGATTCATCAAGACTTCAAACATTACCTAAACTGAATGTTACATGGAACAAAGAGTACAAGAAAATTTTGTATATGTAGTTATGTAATCAATGGCTCACTTGTTGGTATAGAATAGTCAATCAGTAGCAAATTACTGCTTGCAAATAGAATAGCCAATCAGCAACAAAAACTTTTATGCTTTGACAATAAGTAACACAGACAAAGTTGCATTGAAATGTAGAGAACTGTCTTAATCAAATGCACTTGCGTTGGTCCTCCCTTTTCTCATGATGCCTGCTTTACAAGTAACATTAAGATTCCCTAAACCAAAAGTCCCACTGTCAGGTGCTAAGTCTTTATTCAAATAGGTGCCCCCCAGTCAACCTAACTGATAAGATCTCCACATTTCATCTTTGTACAGTTTTAGATCGGGAACTTACAAATAATTGAAGAACCTTACATCATTAGGATCTCTCTCATGAGAAATTG
The DNA here is from genome assembly GCA_001649415.1 of Musa itinerans. Classification (NCBI taxonomy): domain Eukaryota; kingdom Viridiplantae; phylum Streptophyta; class Magnoliopsida; order Zingiberales; family Musaceae; genus Musa; species Musa itinerans. Next base: position 62,780 of record LVTN01000566.1, on the reverse strand, counting down.
AGAGAGAATTGGCACTATACTTCATGGATGTGCTGATCCAATATAAATCATATAAGCAATATGTATATATATATATATATATCCAGAAACTGCATTCACCAGTGATTAACATGCAAAAGACATCATAACATAACAAGTGCCACTAACAACAAAGAAGCAAACAGCCTCCCCATCCCTACACTTAAAGAGAACTCCTCTATGGACTCTCACCCCCTCCACACACCTAGAATTCTACAAGCATCAACAAAATAGGTAGGACATCAGAGAAAGAAACCCTGACCATGGCATGCATCTCTCTTTCGCCTGGAGAAGGTTAGTAATCTAATAAGAACACAGGAGAGAAGAGGGAGCTCAGCACAGCTCAAACCTCATGAGGAGCAGCAGCATCCTGTGTTCCGACGCCCACCATTCCTCCTCCTCCTTCTCCTCGTCCCACTCTTTCATAAGCATCAAATGGTGATTTCCTCTTAAATCTGTTCCACTCCCTGCCTCCTGGTTAGTAACACCAGGAAAGTACTCGGTCAATCCTAATATGTTAATAGTTTTTAGCTAGATTCACTATATCTTCACGTAATCTAATCGTGCTTATAACAATACGAGATGTTACATCATTAAGCAGTAAATAATTCTAAAATGCATGTCGGATGATACCAAGACAAGAAAATGAACCTACGTCGTCATGTCCAGAGAGCATTAGACAAACAACATATGTGTCATCACAACTCTCTCAAGTGTGAAGCTACTGAACATTGTTAAAAATTGGTACACTAGAGGTAGATATATTCAAACATATGCAATCTTATCATCAATCTACTCGTAACAATTCAACACTTATTAGTTTTAGATTATTATTCTTGTATGAGAAAGTCCAGACGATCCACATATATCCTAAAGCTCCAAACTTTTCATAATGGATCAATTACATATTATCCCCTCCAAATTTTTCATAATGGATCAATTACATATTATCCCCTATAATTAACTATCTTTAATATTTCGATTCTTATACTTTCAAAAGATACATTAAGATTCTTATTCTTATAAAATTAAAATATTTAATTTCGTTATTTTAATAAAATCTCTTTTGATATTTTTAATTTTATAAAATTATCTTTCTAACTAGAGATCTTAATATTTTATTTTCGTAAATATATACTAGGATGCTCAAAGTAGCTAATTATAGAAAGTAATTTATAATTAGCTCCCTCACTGACAAATTAGGTTTGATTCAAGGTTGTTAGTAATATATGTTACTTCTTGATGATTAAATGCCCTAATTAACCTTGCAAGGACGACTACGTCGGGAAACAAGCAAGGGACTAATAAGTAAAATCGAGAGAATATATTCCGTATTATCCAAAATGCCCTCCAGATTACCCTGATGAAGACACGAAACCCTCACCGGAAAAGGGGGAGATGGGGGGCGTAGATCCCGCGGGCGAAGCCGGCGGTGTGGCATTCCCCGGGGACGGGCACCCGGAAGGCCTCTTGATCATGATGCTCCGCGTCACCCGCACTGCGACCTCGTCGCCGCCGCCGGTATCCGATCCGGCGATCCCTCGGCCCGCCGCCGCTCCCTCTGCTGCGGCACCACACGACGACCATCAGAGCCGTCGAACCAAAGGCAATCGCATGAAGGGACGCCTCGGATCTGAGATCAAGTCCAAGAGTAGGAAGAACCAAAGAAAGAGGAGGCGAGACCTTTGCCGCCGGAATTGGAGCGGAAGCCGAAGGAGGAGTGCTTCCGGAGGCGGCCGAGGCCGGTCTCGGGGCGAGGCCCGGCAAGGGTGTCGTCCCAGAGCTTGTCGAGAAGGCCCATAATCCGCCCCCGAAATCACGGAAATGCCCCTGAGGAGAGCTCAGTGGTGAGCAGCCCCGCCGATAATAGATCTCCAGGCGAAGAGGAGAGGGGCATTTATAGAGAGAGACTGCGTCAAGGCGATGGACCGCTCTGCACCGTCGATTTAGATCAGGATAATGACGTGGCGTGAGGAAGAGACCACCGTACTGGATAAGATCGGCTGGTTCGTGGGTTTGTTCCCGTGGATTGCAGGAAACACGCTATTGACAGTATAACTTATGGAACGAAGACGCGTCATCTGCAGATTACGTGTCAGCTAGGCACGGGTTGAGGACCAATGGGTATGTTCGTAGGCGAACTTGAGGGAAAGGGGAGAGGAGAGCTGTGTCAGGGACGTGGGGGCCAGTGGTCGTACGACTTAGTTTGTAGCATCACGTGATGAGAGGGATGGGATCTGATGCTCGGCTTCACCGGAAGAGAAGACAGCAAGTTTATCTTGACACGTGTTAAACTTTTTTCTTTTCTCTATGAGTTAAAATAAATGACATAATTGAATTTAAATTTAATAATAATAAAACATAAATATGAAATAAAGGAAAGTTAAACTATCATGTTCTAATTTAAAAAATCATTATATAAAAACTTTAACAGTTGATCGTAAGATCATAATTTTAAATCTCGAAAAGTTTTCGTCTGTTACCCATTACAATAAAAAATATATAATATATATTTTTTGTATGAATACCAAATATACTTTTGTGCTCACGTCCAAATTCCCTTCATCGACTAGGTTTAAATTGGAACAGTGTTGGAGCACCTCACAATGGAATGGATTCACTGGCACAGTCACAGTCCGTATGTGTTAAGAATCCAATGTCCTTGGCGAGCAAAACACCTTAGTAAACAGGGAATAAGCATGGCTTCCACGAGAATAAAGGGAATGGATTCCTTACGGTGGCTGACACATCGCACCGAGTTCTTTATCTTCACTGCATGATTGTGATGGTTCCATCGTCTTCCCCACGCCATCCAACTCTATTGATGGGGGCAAATTATTATTATGCCAATTGTGATATGATATATACATCACTTTTGTTCGTTACTGTGGGGTGTTTACGTGCACTTCTGAAGCGAAGTGCGTAGGAAACGATGCTAAGAATATATGGGATGTGGTGAGAAAGATGTTTCCAGGGTCGACATTATTGGGTGTCGCAGTCTGTCTTCGGAGGTGCATGGCGTCTTGTTAGGCTGTGTCGTGAGATGCCAAGACATCAAGAAAGCAGCAGCACAAATTGTCTTTCGTATTTAATTCAGATTATAATATGCTTCATGGTAAAAGTTCTCATGAAATTAGCCTCCAGGATGTTGTCATACACCACCAAAAATTGGCCAAAAGGAACATGATGATTCTAGAACTCATTAAACCAAAATGTTGATAGCGGAAATTAAAAAGGCTTAATCATATCAAAAACCAAATGACAGGATAACTTTCTAATACTTCGTTATTTTACAGTGACATTTTGATACCTGTCACCAACAACTGGATCCAAAAAAACGTGAAATCTGATAAGTTGGACGTATAAATCAGGAACTAGTTAAAGAACATGTTGTTCTTAGCAGTCCAGCTCTAAAGAGAATCATTTCCAAGTGAGCTAATGAACTACTCTTGTTCATAAAATCGCTCTAGTTCATTTTCATCCCCATCTTCAGAAGAGCAATTGCAATTGAATGACAAATCTCATGGCAGACTGTGCCAGTGCAATGCCTCAATGGAAAGTAGCATCATAAAGGGGAAATGCTCCTGGGATATACTCAGGAATAGACATCAAAGCAGCTTCACACCAGCATCTCGGACGGAATCTATGACAGCCTTGACCTTTCCATGGTATTTCTGTTCCCTCTTCAAGAACACAGAAATAGCAGGGATACCCTTAAGTAGCAGACGCTCGCCAAGAATCTTCCCAATCTTGCTAGCTGCTGCAACATCTCGTGTGGACTCCATGACTGGCCTCAGCAACTTTTCCTTTGAGCTTGCTGAGGCAGCAACAGTAGCTGTAGGGGTGTGGACGACCTGGGTGTTGACATATTTGTTAGAGAAATGCATCCTGAGCACATACGGCTTAAGGTACTTGATGATCCTTGGTGGCCTAACTGGAGGAGGAATAACCATAATTGTAGTAGCTGATAACCTAGAAGGATCAAAAAGAAGCATTAGATTCTAAAATCCATACAGCACATACAAAAAAAGAAAAGAAAAAGGAGGGAATTTGTAAAATGGATGATCATCTGATCATTTAGTTGTGCACATCTCAAAGTACAGAAATGCAGTCAGATCTAATTTAATAGATCAACACGTAAAGCAGAGATGGAAAATAAAAGAGAGTTCCAAACAAAGTCATGTTACTCTCAACGGTAATGGTTTTAGCATTATATTGCACCAATAAATGAGGTTGTGTAACTACAAATAGTAGGCCTAACAATGCTCTAGTTTCATGCTGAAGCTTTCAGATATTTAGTTCTATCAGATGTCACAAGACCTCATTAGAACTTCTGATGTATACCTAGTTTCATGCCGAAGCCTTGATATATTTGGTTCTATCAGATATCACAAGAGCTCATTAGAACTTCTGATTGTAAACCTATTTTCATGCCGAAGCCTTCAATACCTGTCATCTGATATTTATTTTGGGCAAAATAATGCATCGCTCTCAGTCATAAGTAGTTGGAGAGATCATGGAAGAAAGAAAATCTAACTCACAAGCCAAAATGCACGTAGGTCTTAAACAATTCATGTGTTATCAGAATATTGACTTAAAATATTATCAGATATGGATATGCAACAAGTACATTATATTTCTCAGCCCCTCAAATCATGGGCACCAGTGAGATAGCCATCATGATGCTTAATCTTGGCCAACCGTAGTGTTCAACCAGTTAATCAAGCCAGCTCCAGCTGCTTTTATTACTAATCCCAACTGATATCAAGCCAATTACATCGATTTCTGTCCGAACTCACTGGTACAAGAAATCTGCAAATGACCAGAGGACATGCCTACAGTTTCTAAAAGACTGGTGTAGTTAGACTTAAACCTCTATGTATTTCAATTAAAAAGGGACTGGTCCATGGTTCAATTCAAGTAATGCAGACGAGTGTTGCTTTAAATCACGACCAAAACCGATCCCAATCTTATCAACCTTGGTTGCAAACTTTAAAAAGAAGATACCAGAGAGAACATTCAAGCCAGCTCTAAACATGGCTAGAATCAATGGTAATTTTTCAAGTAGAAACAACACTAACTCAGACCAACAACAAACTAACTTATTCACACACTCCATAGACAAGTTTAATTTTGATGATGTCAGTAAGTTTTTGCTATATGCACATGTGAGATTGCAATCATAATATTTGGAGGCATTGTTCCCCATGATTCAAGCCAACTATTTACAAAGTTACAATGCAATCCAATCAGTGATTGCAGAAGGCGCTCGGGCGCTCGCCTAAGCGCTCGGGCGAGGCGAGGCGAGGCCCGAGCGCCTCGCTAACCTCCCAGGCGGCGCGCTTCAAATAGGCGCCGCCTGGGCGCTCGCCCATATAACCCTTCCCAACCCTAACCCGCTGCCGCTGCCGCTGCCGCTCCCGATCCCGATCTCGCTGCTCGCCGCTGTTGCCGCTCGCGCCTCCCGCTGTTCGTTGCTCTGCTCCCGCTGCCGCTGCTCGCCGCTGTCGCTGCTCGCAAACGCTGTCGTTGTCGCTGCTCGCAAACGCTGCCTCTATCGCCGCTCGCGCCTCCCGCTGCTCGCCGCTCCTGCTCCCGCTGCCGCTGCTCGCCGCTGTCGCTGCTCGCGGCTGTCGCTCCTCGCGCTTCCCGTTGCTCGCCGCTGTCGCTGCTCGCGCCTCCCGCGAGTCCTCCTGCTGCTCGCGCCTCCCGCTGCTCGCGCCTCCCACCTCCCGCCTCCCGCGAGCCCTCCCGTGAGCCTTCCGGCTGCTCGCTGCTCGCGCCTCCCGCGAGTCCTCTTGCTGCTCGCGCCTCCTGCCTCCCGCGAGCCCTCCCGCGACCCCTCCGGCTGCTCGCGCCTCCCGCTCCCTTTCCCTTTCCCGCTGCCGCTGCCGCCGCTCGCTGCTTCCTCGTTTCTTGCTGCTTCCTCGTTTCTCCGTCAACAGACAGTATACTGTTAATATCTGTTAATATTAAGTTTATTTAAATTTTGAAATAATTAATTTTCAATACTGTTAATAGATTAATAATATATTATTTTGATTTTAATGTTGTTAATTTTTATTTATTTGAAATTATTAATTATATTATATATTTTTATATTTTAGCGCCTCGCTTCGCTCGGGCGAGCGCCTAGCGCCTCGGGCGTTTTTGGACCTTGGCGCCTTTTGGCGCCTAGCGCTTTTTAAATCACTGAATCCAATGCAGACTAGGAGCTCAAGCAAAGTAAAATCAGGTTAGCTTTAAGTTTAATATAGTCTTAGTCTAAATATAAGTTCTAGAAGAAGTGGTCTAATTTTTCTTGTTCTTCCCTTCCACTATTTTTTACTTTTTTTTACAATATAAACTTTATGCTGCCATTTTGTGATTGGGGTCCAAACAGGTGGTTGACATAATCTCTAATCAGTAACCTTTAAAACTTAACAAATTGAACTAAAAGTTAAACAGATGGGTCTTATTAGTTTCATGAGATGCTGATTGAGTTTATGTCCAAGCGTCACAGTGTCTCCAGCTTTGATGACCAAAGGTTTTTGGGAGATCATATGACAGTTTCAGCCATCGCCTATATTTTTCTATCCCTTCTATCTTACGTTTCTTCCTTATGAACTTCTGTACTTTTTTCATGTACTAAATTGTGATAACAATAACTTAATTTTGCAACTACAGTTTCTTGCAAAGCTTTATGGTGTTAGATTCTCAAGGGTCAAAATTTGTCCAAGTAATAATAGTGGATGCCAAAAGTTTCATGCAAATTAGAAGCACGGATTATATCATCCAAAAACAATTTTATAAAGCTTTTTACTGAGGATATAAAGATTATCTTAAATATGCAAAGCTTATATGATTGTGACCTCAAATAGCAAGGCATAAAATACTGGCCGATACTGGTATTTATGGATGATAACCAATAGAGACATGGAATGGACAATTTTGCTCAATTTGGTTCAGTTGAACTGTATCGCTTGGTAAGCTTATGGTACCAAGCTTATCAGATAGAAAATAAACCAGTACAGGATGGTAAGCCTACCACTTGATACTGATATTCCCTTTAATACTAACAATAATCATGTAGTTTGTCTTCCTCTTTTTATTTGTCTCTCTTTCTCTCCTTAACCTCTTCCCTAGGTCATCACCATCTCTTCCTAGAAATGTGCATCACCACATCCTCCTTCTCCTCCTCTAACTCTCCTTCCTCCTCCTCCCCCACCTCCTTGTCCTCCTTCACATGGACCTATACCAGTTGACATAAGGGTGTACTGAAACATGGTATATCCAACCATCTTGGTATTGCACTGATCCACCCAAGAGTGTCATCTTAATGGGATTCTTTACCAATATAAGAAAGCAACTAGCAACCATCCCATGCTAGAGTGTGATATTAGTAGTAGTGTAAAAAGATGAGTTTCTTTTTTTTTTTTGTGAAAAAGATGGTTAAATGAAGAATAGCTAGCTTTGGCCAGGCTGGAAGACACAGATACAAAAAAGGCTTCAAATAATTAGTCTAGCTGCACACTATAAGATAAATCAATGTGACTTCTGTATTTTCTCAACTCTCAAGAAAACTTGATGCACATAGAATAGGTAAATGCACATTATAGATACAACCAACCTGCATGAGTCATAAGTGCTTTTAAAGAAATATATAAATTACCAAAAACCAAAGACATTTTGCAGATAGGTCAATGAAGATGGCAGTGCATATCAATTGTAGACTTGTGTTGGTAGAAAAAACAATAGCATATGCAATCAAATGCCAAGTTGTTAAAAAGAAGGGATGTCCAACTGATAACGGAAACCTATGCAAAATGATTTTGTCCCTACTGTTATCAACTGATAATGGAATATGTAAACACAAACTTATTATAACATAGTAGATGGCATATAAACCACATTAAACCTCAAATCAATCATATTAAACCAAGAAAAAGAACCATTAAAGATTTCAATTCTTCATATTTTCACAATGGACTTCTGTTCATGTATTCTTTTTGCTATAACTCATCTTCTCTCATACATGATTAACATGTTCTTCATGAATTTCCTATGTACTTTGGAGCTATACGTCTGTTATCAACTAATAATGGAATATGTAAAAACAAATTTATTATAACATAGTAGGTGACATATAAACCACATTAAACCTCAAATCAATCATATTAAATAAATAAAAAGAACCATTAAAGATTTTAACTCTTCATATTTTCACAATGGACATCCGTTCATGTATTCTTTTTGCTAGAACTCATCTCCTCTAATACATGATTAACATGTTCTTCATAAATTGCCTATGTACTTTGGAGCTGTACTTCCCTCAAAGAGCTGACTGTCAAATTAGATGAAATCTCAGGAATATTTGCCAAAATATTTCTCTACTCTCAAGTTGAAGTGATTATACCTTCAAGGAAATAGCTATCAGACTGGACGAGTTCAAGATTAGGTCATCTCTCATATCTGCATTAGATTTTAATTCAATTCCCATAAGAAATGTTTACAGTCTTATCTTCCTATGTAAGGTTTTTGGAAACCCTGCTCCTTGATATCTCAAAACTTCTAAACATGTTTACATGCATAAAAGGTTCTGATCCTTGTAAAAGAATGCCACTTCTTTTCATTATTATCATAGTGGAAATGGCTAATTAAACAGTAATACTAAATAATCAACAAAAGCAAATTCAATGAAGATGCTACGGCACAAGCTAAAAGTCCAGCGCCCTTAGCTCTGATGAAGGTAATAACATCTTCCAATGAAAAATTATTTACATTATTATCACTTGAAAACAAGATGATTGTGGAACCAATAGAACTGAAATGATGACAGCGATAACCCTATACCGTAGCAAGTTGCCCCCCACAGTTCCAGTCTTACGAGAGCCGAAAAGGCTTAATAAAATTACTAACAAAATAAGCCAAAAAATATAAGGGAACACAGTCGTGCTTCCTGAATTTATAAACCTATGGCTCAAGGAATCACAACTAGGGGTCAGTTCCAAACAAGTGAATTCACACAATCACAGCTCATCACAATGTCATTCCAGATTTCAAGCAACCCCAACATAACAAGACGTACGAGAACGCCCAACAAAAGATCATCTGTGTCTAATCTCAATAAAAGAGATCATTTTGAGATCAATCTAGTGATGCAATGACTGAACTACACAAGATTTACAAGAATGAGAGAACACCTACGAAAGAAATCGGGCGGAGGGACAGGAGAGGAAGTAGCGGTCGGCGGCGCCGGCGGCGAAGTTGAGGCGTGGGAAATTAGGGAAAACCTGCGCGTGGAGTGAGGCCGACGACGAAGGGGTGGCTTTCAAGAGATGGAGCCCGACCCGTTAGCCTTTTTAAGAGATGGAGAAGTTGTAGAATCGGTTCGGTCCGGTCCGGCTTCAGCCCGAGCCCAATGGCCAGATCCAATTAAACCGTACGGATCCAATTCGACCAAAATAACTCGTCCAATCCAATTAAAACCATACTCAAAACCGATTTGGGTGGATCTGATGGATCCAAATATTAAAAGAAAATTCTAGCAGAAGACTCCCCTTTTCTTCTTTCTCCAATTATGAACTTCTTTTCTTGCCACAAGTTATTTCTTCTTTCTTGCTTCATTAAGATCAAGCGGCCTAAGATCTGCTTCAACCCCCTCATCTCCGAAGCAGTTCCTTAAACTAGCTGGATGGGATGAAAAGGTCAAAAGCCATTGCCCGGTTTCTCCCCTTTCATCTCCTGCTTCGATCATGTGAATCTAAAAGTGTCCTTCCTCGTAATCTTTCACGTAAAAAAGCATCCAATTCCAAGGGGTTGAGTGCTTGGCAAACACACAGCAAGTATCCAGCCACAATCCAAGGAATGCAGGTGTATCGATTGCAAGCTGGTGTCATTTTGGTGGAACAATAATTACACCTTGAACACTCTCCATTGCTCTTGTGCTCGAATAGGGCAGTCCAAATCATGCAACCTTCTTTAACTCCATGCAGTGGAAAAATATACAGTGACATGAATGCTTGCCTGCTCACTACCAACTCTCCTCAAATGCTACAAAACACAGGAAGAACGTATGAAATATGACAAGAAAAGCTGTGTTTATGCTACAAAAATCCTTTTGTTGTATGGAAATATCATGCTAAATACAGATTGTATATGTGTTGCATAAAAAGCTTTTCACCTTCGTGGTAAAACACATGTCGGGGATGATGGATGATGTGATGTCCGTCATACTCCGGTGTTGGAGAACAGCCATAACTCAGTAACAGAAGTTACTCCAAGCCACATTTATATATATGTCTCTCTCTGTCTATATTTATATATATATAAATATATCTCTATCCATCCATCATTCTATGTGTCCATCATATGATCTTGTCCATACGGCTTGTGACTCACGCAACCCCACAGCTGGTGTCTCTTGCAAACTCCTCCACAGCTCAATCCACAGTCCATTACTGACGCCAGAAAGAGAGAGAGAGAGAGAGAGAGAGAGAGAGAGAGAGAGAGAGAGAGAGTATGTGTGTGTTAAGTACCTTACTCACAGCCTCTCTTTTCTTCCTTTTGTCCTTCTCTTTTTATTGTTTCGATTCCTGCAATGATCATATATCCATTTCCAACCTCCATTTTCTTACCAAAATCTATCATTTTTAACCATTTTAATTTTCTTTTTTTTTTGAAAGATAAACCACTTAGAATTAATTCTTTTGTGAACATATATGAGAAGCATAACTAAATTTAAGATATATAAGGTTCCCTCATACTTTAATAGTTTGTAATGGATCATGACGACTGAGTTTGATCATTTAATACGTTCTTATTCTTTCAAATACTTTAGTATAATCTTCGACATATAATATATACTATGCTTGTGAGTAATTTGGTTGTTGGAAACTTTTTCCAAGGTTGATGATGAAAATGTCGACGCAAAAAGACAACCAATTATGTTGCCTAGTTGTCTAAAGGTACCACTACATGATGGGTTAAACTAAGATAGATTCCAGAGATAATGTATTCTACTTTACCCTGTCCTACTTCTCGTTAACAGTTCTTTCTTGTCTTCTCTTTATTTGCAGATGAGCAAAGCTCAAAGCCATCATATCTGGAGCTTGTAATGCTATCAACCTCAGCTTCATTGACATTGAGCAACATATATCTTGTGTTTTGCATGACAACAATGTGTATTAATTACATATGTGGGTTGTTTACTTGTTTGTACATCTGACGTGAATGTATATATGTGTGTGTATGCTTTGTGGGGAAGAAGGTGAAGTGTCACTTGTTCTGTGGGAAGTATTCCCACAGACTTCAATTCTTCTATTAATATGGGAGTGAGGAATGGCCTCCACACCATTCCCAGCACTACTCGATTGCTCCTCTCCGCCTCTTCCTGTAAGCAACCCCAATTCGAGAATCCACCTCTCTCTCTCCGCTTTCTTATAAATGGAGGAGCCTACTCTTTCCCTCGCCATCCCTCTCAAAGAGCCCCAAAGCTGAACCAGGCTGCTTCTTCTATGGTGAGGCAGCCCTTGTTGGAGAAGCAGGGCACGTGCAAAGCCTCTCTCTCTCGCTCTCGTCTTACTCTCCATCTTTGCACGTGCTCCCCTTCTCCAACATAGGCTTCTCACCTCCTCCATCTCCCGCAAACCAACTCGTCTTGCAGGTATGAGAAAGCGGCTTCTGTATTCAATCATTTATGTTCTTGACTTGTCGCCATTATAGGGTGATCCATGGAATCCTCGAAAGTGTTCTTTCTCCTGTTCTCCATGGGAAGATCTTACCAACTCAAGAACATAAACAAAGACATGCATGCGCCTCTAAATCTCCTTCTTCTTCTTCTTCTCCTTCTCTACCTTATTTGGCTTCTTGTGCCAAGGCAAATTAAGATGAATATACATGTATCGTATAACGTAGTTATATGTAGCCCATGTTTGAGTTGGTATCGAGCTTGAGACGAGTTTCCGAGCACTGCTCTGGGTAGTGGCCACACGTGTTTCGTTGGCTGGCGTGGTTTTGACTGTTCCTGTGAAGCTTAAATGGGAGGAGGAGATGAACAGGGAGAAGTTATTGCACTCCGAGAGGGAATAAAGAGGGGACGTGATGGTAGGTTGTGACGCACACGCAACGCACGCATCACGAGAGAGAAGCTGTGGAGAAGAAGCAGCAGCAGGGGGCGAGGGTTTTACGGGGGACAGTAGGGTTTTATTCCCGAAACAGGAGCGCGAGGGATTCTCGGGGGATTCGGTGCTGGTTTTGATGCACTGATGTCCTCAACACAGGCTGAGGTAAAACACCCCCCAAAAGCTTTTTCTCTGGCTTCATGAGGAGTGGCCGGTGATGAGATAAACACAACATTCCACTTCGTTAACCATGGCCCCGCTTCTGCTTACAAGTCTGGGACCTCGGTGGCCAAAAGATCCAAAACCAGGGAAATAATTCCTCAGTACGAAGGACAAGCATTTGACAAGCAAGCTAGCTAGCTGGGCAACCCTGGTCGTGGTTGAGCCAACACTCCATCTGCTCGCCCAGAAGCACCAAAAGACGATGCACCGACCAGAGGTCCAACAGTGTCCTAAACCAACACCCAGCATCATTGTATGGGATACATATCCTGTGTGCCAGTTTGGTTTGGAGCTTGTTTCTATGCTATTGATATTTGGTTCATCAGTCTAGATCTCTTCTCCTGCTGAAGAAGATCAACACAAACTCATTAATGATAGCACTTTGGTTTGTGATCAGTTACGATGATTGGTTGAAGGACAATTTGCTGTTCATCAGTCAATCCTCTTGGAGATATCCCCAGCCATGACAATTTGCAACGCTTTTTGACAGGATGTCAGGCCTATCAGATGCAAAACCGTGCACGGCATCGCAAAGAGTAGTAGCGGTCGTGCTTTCTTTCACATGTATACGTTGATAAAGATCATTTATTGCGTTTTAGGAAGAAATATCAAATGTATATTTTTTGCATGAGTTCTCCGCAATTATGACTCTGGCATGAGAGATCTTTTCTGCTGGTTTCATGGTGGCCATGAAAACAAGTTAATCTCTAATATTTATCTTAAATACCAGGAGTTCAATAAAAATTTGTTGATCTCATTTATAGTGATCATATTCATTTATATAGATTATGAAAGAAAGATTTTTTAATTATATAATTAAATATATGATTATTTTTAAAATTATATATTTATTAAAAATTAAATCATATAAGGAACGTGTAAAATTAAGCCAAGAAATGTAAAGTTATTATTTTATATTTATCTATATTATGTTTTTTTTATCATGCCTCCTAATATTTTAAGAATGTTAATATTGAATCGATGCAATTGAAATATCCTAAAGTAGAAGTTCAATAATAATTTGTTTCATACGTGAGTGGAATATCAAGTTACTAAATAACTATGTGACATCAATATTATTATAGTATATTATATGAGTAGATTGAAAGGTGATAACAAATGCTACAGCAGATTGATGACCCAATTGAGTTCTCTAGTGGTGGTGACGATGACTCAGTATTCAACTTCAGTAATAAATCTTACGATTATATTTTATTTCTTGAAACTTTAACTAATTTGATTTGCTATAAAGAAGACAATATAAGCTTACGTATTCTATCATCAAGGTTTCTTACCCGATCAGAATCTATGAAGGAATTGAGATAAAGTGATGAGTGTTTACGAACCAGAAGTCGAAAGTCTTTTAAGATATCATAAAAAATATTTTAATATAAATCAATACATAGTTGATGGTCAATGTATGAATTATGATAATATTTTTTATTGTAAATAAATTATCTGAACATGTAAGAGATAAATACTATAAGGAACCAAGTACTTGTCGGTACTATATGAGATTGGCTATCATTATATAATTTTAGTGACTCAATAATAAAGAATAGGGTGACAAATTCTTTGGTATTCTACATATTCGTCTTTAATAATAGATTTTGAATGTACTTCTTTTTATGTAAAAAAGTCTAAAAGATGTCAACATTGTTTCAATTATCAGAAAGTAGCTTAAGGTGTCTAGATCTTTGATGGAGAATCGATCTACAATTATTTGATCTCTATAGAATTATTATTTATGATGATAATATCATTCACATAGACCAGTAAATATATAGTACATCTCTTTTATTGTTGTAGGAATAAAGATGTGTCAAACTTAAAGTTGATGAAGCCAGTTAACATAAAAAACGAGCCAAGTTTAGTATATCAAGCTCGTAAAGCTTGACGAAGTTCATAAATAATTTTTCATAGTTTACAAATATTGTTTGGATGCTAAGGGTGGATGAAGTCAAGGGGTTGCTACATAAAAACATATTAAAATAAGGTCCCATGTAAGAAAGCATTGTTAATATTTAGTTATTGTATATGCCAACCATGAGTCATAGCCAAACTCAGGATTAGTCAAATTATCGTCAATTTAACAACTAGGCTGAAGATCTCTATAAAATCAACATCTAATCGTTGGGGAAACTCTTTGGCCACTAGAAGCATTTTGTATCTGTCAATATATCCATATGAGTTTCGCTTAATTCAAAAAATTCACTTACACCTAATGACATTTTGTGTGATGTGAGATTGTACAAGAGTCCATGTAATATTATAAAGTAGGGCATTGTATTGCTCACACATAACTTTGTGTTGGTGTTGAGGTTTTTAGACTTGGGTGATGGTTGTGGGTTCAATAGGCTCAGCTAGAGAGTTTATAGTTAATGTTGTTTAAAGATGACTTTTTAGAGCATGTTATCATGTGATGTCCAAGCTCGATGGTATTATTGGGTTATGTTGATAGTATAAGAATTAATAAAGAGTTAGTGACACATACCTAACATGCACTTCAATGTCACTTGGCCAAGGAGATAACAAAGACATCATTTGTGGTGCTGAGGGTGTTGCTTTATCAAGCATTACAAAGTGAGTTAGTGGAGAGGAAGATAGAGAAGTTATAAAGGCAGTGAGGTGCTGAGGTGCTGATGAACTGGAGTAATAAGGGAGTACGGGTATAGAGGAGAATTACTGGTTGATATGATGAGAAGTGTGCTTGATGTAGGGGTTTGAAGTATACTCATATCAATCTAGTGATAGATGATTATTGTAGTAGCTCACATTATTGAATGAGTAAGATATTGGAAGGGAAAAGAAGACAAAAAAAAATTATATGATGTCATAAAAAGATCTCTTGAGTTTGGGGACTATAGCATCGAAAAATATTATGTTCAAGGGAGTACCCAATAAAGATGCAAGACTTATATCTAGGTGTTAACTTGTGTAAAACGTATGAGCATAACAACATAATCAACCAAATATTTTAAATGAATGTATGAGATTTTGTGAAATAATTTTTCAAATGATGATTAGTATTGTAGGATTAGGGTGAGCATATCGTTAACGAGGTAGATTATAATTTGAGAGGCTACTAACTAAAAGGTCAAAGACATAGAGGCTTAGTGTAAGAGGGTGAAGCTAATCTCAACTATATGACGATGCTTTCATTTGACAGAGCTAATTAGTTGAGATATGTGTAGTAGTGACTTGAGATATTGTATATTACATGATGAGAGATAAGTCGTTAAAGCTTGATATTTATCTCCTTTATTAGAGTAAAAATATTTTAATGATAAATTATAAGATGTTTTTGACTACCTTTCTAAAATGAGTAAAGACTATGATGACTTTAGATTTATGTTTGAGAGGATATAGTCATATATATTTAATAAAATAATCTATAAAAATGATATAAAATTTAAAATTATCAAAGAAAGTGGCTAGAGTAGAGCCCCAAACAACAATGTAAATGATTTTAAGTGTTTTAAAGTAGGATATAAGAGATGTTCTAAAAAGTAATCTATGATTTTTATTACTAAGGTAAGCATCATAATGAGTTATAATTCTACTTGATTTGAAAGTTGGAATGGAGTAACAAAAAATTAGCTATTATTAAATAAAAAATTATGGGTGACTAAGGCAACGATGCCACACATCAATTAGAGCAACAACCGAAGCAAGAGAAGTTGGCTGAGTATTTTATAAAGCTGATGGTCACTTATATATGTTATCTTTATTCTAGCCTTAGACCAAGGATGTCCCATGCTCATATTGAAATGAATTGAGGAAGAACT
Source organism: Musa itinerans (assembly GCA_001649415.1). Lineage (NCBI taxonomy): Eukaryota > Viridiplantae > Streptophyta > Magnoliopsida > Zingiberales > Musaceae > Musa > Musa itinerans. The sequence continues at coordinate 46,651 of LVTN01000566.1, read as the reverse complement.
CAATAGACTGTTATTTTGTTTGTAAAATTAAAATATAAAAATAATATATCTTTTGATGTAAGGTGCACATAAAATATCATCAAGTATAAAAGTATTTGTGTGTGAATTAGATGTTATAGAGCTAATGAGAATGATAGAGATTCCATTACGGTCATTGATGTTTTCATTGTCTCGATAGTCAATGTGGATAGATAAATTTTACAAATCAGAAGTGATATAATGAGAAGCACTGGAATCAACAATCCAATTACTTAGATAAGCAATCAGAGTGATCATGATGTTTGCTTGAGGCTAATTAAGCATAGTAGTAGGCTTGCATCAAGATTAACAGACTTTTGCTATATGTCCAATTTTATTACAAAGGTGGCAGATGACTTTTTGCTGATTATTATTATTGGAACATCAAAACTACGGATAGATGAAGTTATTTTCTAAGTTGTTTAGGTTGAAGTTGCCACCATAGTTAAAGAGTTAATAGTGTAATGGAGGTGATGACTTTGTGCATTACCGATATGTACGGAAGTATCTTGTTCGATCCTTTATTAAAGTTCTTATTTCCTTGATTACCTTTTTTTATATTTTTGATTGAATTGATTTGTGATAATTTACCTCGTCTTCTTCTCTTCTCGTTTCATATGCATTTCATGATCAATCAATTTATTATGTAGTTCTTCAAATGATATTAGTGAGTTACTTGCGTGAATTGCTATCGCCAATTCTTTATATTTGTCTACTAGGCCATTGAGTATATGAACAATGACTTTTTCATTACTTAGGAGATGACCCATTAAAGTCAAATCATCTATAATAACTTTTAAATTTTATATATAATCAATAATAGTACTTCCCTTTTACGTTGTTTTCATCAAAGTAGATAAAAGACTTAGCTTAGCTTGTAAGTGCGAGAGCAATTGATAAGAGTGGTTTTTAACTTAGATTAGACTTCTTCTATAGTATAAAGAGATTAGTGGTGCTATGGAGCCAAGGATTGATTCTTGAATGACTTGTAGAATAAGACGATATTATCATAGTCATAACTTGTGATCAATATTTGCTATTAGAATGTGTTTTCTCGATATTTGGATCTTTTTTTGGTGAATAATTTAGAGAGACATCAATGTAGCCTAATAGATCATATTCAAAGAGGAGATTGTTGAATTGTACTTGCTAAAATATATAGTTATCATCTTTTAAGAGTTTTAAGGGATTATAGTTGTTTTATTGATAGATATAAGTCTTGTAGGTTAAGATAAACTATTATTTCTTAAGGAAATAATAATTGAAATGTCAAATATAAATGAGGAACATATGTTGATAAGATGTTGTGATCCAATTAGGAAAATCCAAAATAACTACTAATATGACTTGGATACACAAATAATGGAAATATAATATATTGGAGGAAATCATATATAAGAAGTGCATAGGGGAGGAAATAATATGTTGAAAGATATCTGATTTGAAAAGTGCATAAGGGAAGATATGATCTAAGATGTGCAGGAGAGGATGATCTCTTCCTTCCTCTCTTGAGTCATTCTCTCGATCGTAAGTATCGATGGCATAGTCGAGAGGATGGTGGACAGCAATAGACTATCGTTAAGAGGTCAACCGTGAATCCAAGGTGCTAGTGAGTTTGGCAATTAACGAGAAGGGGACGAGGATGTCGATAAAAATACTAGGTGGTAGGTAAGAGCAGAGGAAACACCCACCAAGTAGAACTGCATAGCAATAGCGGATCGTCAAAGAAGCTAATCGATCATTAGAGGAGGCTGATTAGATTAGCAAAGTGAAGTAAATTTACTGTAGAGGAGTCACGCTAGGAGATCGGTAGGGAGAAATCACACGTCTTCATCTTCAATGTAATGTTAGAATCCGAAAGAGATAAGCAAAAATCAAGAGTTGTAAAACAATAACAGAGAAGGCGAGAAAGATGAATAACAGTCGCTAATAAGTTAGTATGATCATGAGAAAAAAGGAGCCTTGTTTGAAGCAAGAAGGCTATGATATCATGAAAATTTTTATATGAAAGAAATGATTTCATTCATTGAGGTATACAGATTATGAGGAAAAGATTTTCTTCATACTTAAATTATGTAATCAAATATATAATTATTCATCAAATCATAGATTGATTGAGGATTAGAGTATGTAATGAATGTAAAGTTATCATTCCGTAATTATATATATCATCATCTTTTATCAATTTTTTTTTAATGAGTAGGTGAATATGATTTTAAAAAATCTTTCTATAACCTCATCGATTGTGGATGGCAGATTGGTTCATACCCAACACATGAAATTGAAATTGTTCAGGATATACTTTTTTTTTCCCCCTAATGTGACTTGAATAAGATTTAAATATGGGATCCTTCATTTTAATACTATGATAATTTTTTTATCACTGCACCTTAAAATTCAAAGATAATAGATGAGATATGATCTGATCTATATTCTAACAACACATACTAATCAATAATTAGTTGAGACAAACACATTAGTTAGTCAATAAGAACCATTTCAATTCATTCCCTCATTAGTTAATCAATTTGATGAGGGACAAACTTGGCCACATACTGACTTATGTTCCATGGCTGCCCATAGTCCCATATGACAACACTGGTCCGCGTAGTGTCTACCTTCAAACAGGGCTAATTACATCCTATTTAATTAGATCTTTTTAGCATTCTAATTTTTATACTTAAAAAAATACATTGGAATCCTTGTAGTTATTAAAGTGAAACATCTAGTTTCAATTATACTGTCGAAAATATGAAAACAATGAACAAAAAAATAATTTCAATATTATAGTTATATTTTCGATAGTAACAGATGACAACGTTATCGGGGATCGCTAGTAAATGTTGTAGATGAAGCAAGAGAACGATGATAAAAAGTGAGACAAAAGGATAGGAGAAAGAGGATGACATAGATGTCGACGCTCTATATCTACATCAGCACCACTCGGTAATTGTGTCGACATTGATGCAGTTGTCAAGTGACGAAAGGGCCACTCAACATTTGTGTCGATGCCAATGTAGATGTCGAGTAGCCCTTTCACTACTTTACATCTGTGTCAGCATCACTCTACATCTGCATCAATGCCGATGCATATGCCAAGCGACCCTTTTGTCGCTCTCCATTTGCATCAGTACTGACACAATTGCCGAGCGGTACCGACGCAAATGCAGAATAGCAAAAAAACTACTAAGCATCTGTAGCGGCACCCACGTAGATGCAGAGCGACATCGCCCTTCCCCAAATCATTAACGACGCCGAAACAGATGCAGGGCGGCATCACTCTACATCTATATCTACATCGACACTGATACAATTGTTGAGCGGTAGCGACGCAAATTTAGAGTGTTAGCATTTGAGTCATATTGAATCTCATATTTTGATGATGAAATCAATTAATGAGTTACGATCTAATCTACGTTTTGAGTGACGCAGGACTAACTTCAATCAAAAAAGATAAATCGATTAAAGCATAAGGAATTGGATATTGGGCTAGAGTGAACATATCAGAAGATTGGATGTCAGGCCAAAGGATCGGTCGACGTGTTGGTAGAAGGCTTCGTGCTGTGAATTCGGGCATTGGGCCGAAGGATCAAACATTACACAAAGGAGATCAAAAGTTGTAGAAGTTAATATGACGATTGGGTAATACGCCAAAGGAGAAGACGAACGAAGCGTCGAAGGATCGAACGAAACACTGGAAGAACCAATGACATGCCGGACAACATATGATTCGTGCTTTGTAATAATTTATCTAGATCGAGTTAGTTTAGGTCTAATTAAGTCGGTATTGGGGTGAAACAATGCCAACTCAATTAGAGGCCAATTAGGCCTGAATCAAGACTGAATCGTTGTTTGGCTCATTCAATGTCTTGTAGAAGGGTCTAGCGGTAGTACCACCCAAACATAGTCTTCCAGACTATGTCAAGTGGTGGTACTGCCAGACTGGATGGTGATACCGCTCGGTGTCAATGTGTTAGGCAGTGATACCGTCAAACCAAGCAATGGTACCGCCCAGTGTCAATGCTATTGGTACCGCCAATACCCTGAAAACTCGAGATGAGACCTTGTCTTTCTTCATTTTTGAAGCTATTTGGGGGTCTATAAATACCCCAGCTATTCCAGCATGAAGATGTACGAATTAGAGCAGAAAGGGGTTGTCATTCTGAATTGAAAAAAGGTGCTAAGTGTCCTCCTCTTTAAGTTTCAAGCTCAGTCTAAGAGAGGTGTGAGGTTTATAAAGGTTGTCTCCTAAACCTGTGAAAAGGAAAAAGAGTTGTAAGAGTAGTTGATATTCACCCGTTGAAAGAAGATTGGTAGTAGAAGCCAATGACCTCGAGTGAAGAGGAATCGAGAGTGGATATAGGTTATGATGACCGAACCACCATAAAACTTGATTTGTATTTCCTTCATGATTTTTCTTTATATTGCAAACTGATTTTTTAATCTCACTACGCTTTCATATGCTTTCAAGTTAATATCTTTCCGATATCGATTTTCATCGAACAAGAATTTTTCAAACCGACATTTTTACGTAAGCACTAATTCACTCCCCCTTCTTAGTGTCATATTAATCCTAACACGTTATCCTCTTCCTCCTCTCCCTTTGCCTCATCTCTCACTACCGCTCTTCCTTCTCATCTACAATAGTCACTCGCGACCCTCAACGATGTCGTCGTCCCCTACAATCGAAAACATAACTAGGACGTTGAAAATTTTCTTTTATCCATCATTTTTGTACTTTCGTCAGTAAAACGATTGACATTAGGATAAATTAAGTTAAATGTATTACTTTCATAATTATAAATATTTTAATATAATTTTTTAAGTCTAATAATCTGGATGCTAAATATGTCTTAATTAGTCCCTTCTAAATAAAGGTAAAAGAGAAGTTTCAATTTTAACCTCATGCAACTCACTTTCTCTCTACAGTGTTGAGCTCTAAGCTTTTTAGTCTGCATTTTAAAACCTGAGGATCCCTACGCTCATCTCATACATATCTAGTATTAAGGAGTAGAAGAATCAAAATGTTATAGACGTCACAGTCATATCTCTACCATCTCGGAGGCATCTTTTAATTATTAGAGTCATCTCACATCAATCGAAAATTAGAGAAACTAAGACCTTACAAGTGTTACAGTCACCTCTATCCTCAAAGTTATCTTTTGGGTCCATTCAAATGAGCCAAAACCGTATGAAGTCCATCCAAAATAAATAATTCTTTGTGAGTATTTGTTGAAGACAAATGATGCTTCTCATCAGTAATATAGACTCTTCGAGAGTGAAGCCACTACTACTCTTCGGTCTAATCAGTTCACTGGAAGCAGCCCAAAACCTAGTCAACTAAGCTCAGTATTACTCATGGTAGATGAACTTAGAATAAGATTCTTATTTCTATCATTAGAATCCTCTATTAAATCTGATCATACTTCTCTGGTTTTGGCTAAAGAACTTGTCTAAATTCTCTACCAACTGATAAATACTGGGTGAACTTGTGGAATGAGGTAAGATATAAGGATTTGTGTAACTCTTTAGGCAAGGTTAACCTGATGAACTCAGTGACTCCATTGAAATCAGTGGTTAGTCATCAACATACACCACAAGTGCTGATATTTTTGGCATCAGCAGTATTGTTGCTACTGAAATTAGTCTTGAGATTCTTGTGACATTAACATGATTGTGCGCAAGGGATTTCACATAAGTGATCTGGGAACTTAAATCAGTTTCTGATCTGCTACTTGTGCTTGAACATTCAACAGAGATAATTTGGAGAAACTGCAGCTGCTTCTCTCATAAGTGAATTCTGATGACTCCCATCTATTTTCTCCAGAGATAATTTGGAGAAACTGCAGCTGCTTCCCTCTCTGATGACTCCATCTATTTTCTTAACCAGTAGTATGAGGTTGGTAGTGGACTATTGACCAAGCAGCATGCAACTTTTTTTTTCCAATAAATGGAGATTTACCAATTGTTCATCATCTTTGAGTAATGTAATTAACCAGAAGACCAAAAAATCCAATATATCATTATGCCATTAGACATCAGGTTGGCAATTTGCATAGGAAACATGTACCCCCAATAAATATACAGTAATTTCATCTCTGTTTCAAGGTCAAGGAGAACATCTAAACTTGCACACAAACAATGTCTTATACAAGTATTAAGTTTTGTTGATTTCTGTTTATTCTGATCTCTCTGCAAACTCAGCTTTGTCTCAGTGATACCAACTATTACAAATGCTAAGACTGAGATGAGAAATATTGGTTGAAGCACTGATTGAGTGTCAGGAGATGAAAAAACAAGCATCCTTTCTCAAGGAGAAATCAGATCAGTTTTTAGAGCCTTTGATTTAACCCTTTATTTCAATAATACACCAAAGTATCCAAAAGGCTATTAACCACTTACCAAAGCTTAAAAAACTGATACTGCACCAGAACAATGAGCATAACATTTTCTGAGAACAGAGGAGGGCATGGCACCCACCTGAGCATCAGAACATGACAAAAAGACAACATATAGGAGATTCTATTAATTCATTCAAAGCAAATAGAACACCTGTATTAAACTCAAATTAGATGACAACACATGAGAACACCTGCTTCGAAACTAAAGGAAAAAAAAATAAAGCAATAATGTCTCCAAAGGGACTTGTCCCACTGCAATGCAGGAATCTCTAGTAGCTTATACAGCAACCAGCAAAAGGACAATAATGGCCAAGTCATTTAGAACCTACACCGATCAAGGCATGATCCTTCTCTTGCTGCGCTTCTACCAAATGGGATTCTTGTAGTCTGTAAATTTCCTGTATAGCACAAACCAGGTCCAAAAGAGAACTTTGAATCTTAGGAGGATCCCGTTCCAGTGGCTGTGGAAGTTGCGGATGGTTTAGCATCAGAGTGATCACCAAAGATACGTTTGCGAAAGTCGGAGACCATTAGAGGAAGACCCTGGCGGAGAGGGATCTTGGGCTCCCAGCCGAGCAGTTCCTTGGCCCTGGTGATGTCAGGCTTGCGCTTGTGGGGATCATCCTCTGTGTTGGGACGGAACTCGATTTTAGCATTGGGGTCAATGGTTTCCTGCACAACTTTAGCAAGCTCCAGCATTGTGAACTCTCCAGGGTTGCCCAGGTTGAATGGACCAATGTGTTCTCCTTCCATCAGCCTCATTAACCCCTCCACCTGTATTTTGTTGTTAAACACTAAGCAAATTTTGTAGAAGATTCTCACACATTGAATCTGAGGACTCTCTGTCCCTTCTTGGTCAAGCATGGACTACCGCTTTACCAATGTCATTTTTGAAGAGACCACCAATGGATTCTTAAAATACATGAAGCCTCTTGTTCAACTAGTGTCTATGTATTTATTTTTGGAACTAGAGCTAATCCCTCGGTGTGTACCGGTTGGTACTTATTGAGTATAGAATAGATATGCTTCTCTTCATCTTAAGAATAAAATTGGTCCGAATCATATTCAGGAAAAGAACATTCTAGCAAGATTCATGGAATTAGAAATAATATTGCAACAAATATGCGGCAAACAACACTATGCTTTTATTAATGGCCTCCAGGAATTGAAGATTAATAAAGTATCTAAACTTCGACGCTAGACTAACTAAAGGACCAACTGGGGTCTAAAAGGTGTGGTCACTACTGGGCAAAAGGACAACAATGTGAAGCCAATGGAAAGGAGAACAATCTGTTTAGACATGGTAGGTTGATTCTGCACATGAATGTGCTGTTTTTGAATGTCCAAATAACACTTGGACCCACCCCCACCAACCGCAAGAACTTGAGAAACCTAACTGGTCCATGTGGGCCTAATATGTACCAAATCCAGAGCTATTGGTTTGTTGTATGATCACAATTTCCAACATAAAAAACAAGCATATATATGACACAAGAAAGGACACAAAAGTTGGAAGTTGGTAGAGCCATAGGAAGAAGACTTACAAGGTCAGAAACATATTGGAAACTCCTTGTCTGCTTTCCATCCCCATAAACCGTCATTGGCTCCTTCCTCAAGGCCTAAATCATGTCTCAAATTCAAACAGCAGTGTTGCACTCATTAATCCGATGCATCTCACTTTATTTTTGAAACTAAACAGAAATCTTGAAATCTCAGCAAAGTTGTCACACACCTGAGCAACAAAGTTGCTGACAACCCGGCCATCGTCGATGCACATGCGGGGCCCATAAGTGTTGAAGATTCGAGCAATCCTCACCTGTCTCAAAGGAATTTAGCATATAATAAATACCAAAAGAGCCAATCAAGGAGCTAAATCTAGAGCAGACACATTATATTATGGATTAGTTAGAAGTTGTATGACCTCGACTTGCGCACCACGGTGGTAGTCCATGGTCAGTGTCTCCGCTGTACGCTTGCCTTCATCATAGCAGCTCCTAACCCCTGTGCCCATACCAACAGCTTGTTAGATTCTTTTATAGATTTTATATGACAAAGTAAGCATCTAACTAATACAAAAAAGGGGGAAAAAACAGGACACTCACCAACTCTAGATCAAATTTATTACACTTGAGATTCTGTGAGAGAAAAAGCTGAAGAAATGAGAGACATGGTGATAGAGAGAGATGCATACCGATGGGATTAACATTGCCCCAGTAGGTCTCAACTTGAGGGTGCTGCAAGGGATCGCCATAGACCTCGCTGGTGCTGGTGAGGAGGAACCTGGCCCCCACTCGCTTGGCCAGGCCTAGCATGTTGAGAGTTCCCACAACATTGGTCTTGTGCACTCCACCGAAAAAGCTCAATGAATCAAGGCTTTTAACAGGCAAAAGAAAGATTCTTGCTTTTCTTCCTTCTTATTCTATTCTAATCTTGACCGAAAGACTAAGAACAACCACAGTAACCAAATCGAACATTTTGGAACAAGTAACAAGCAACAATTTGATCTCGAAAGGCCAACATTAAGATCTGTTCAACAACTACTAACTTTCAGAAGTTCAAATTACTGAAGACCAGGTAAAAAGGGACCCTGTTTTCATCAAGTTGTAGACATGAGGAGACCACCACCAAGAATTAAGGAACCAAGATCACATATAACAGTACTGAGCCAAAAAACAGTCCTTTTTATCAATGATCAACGGAGAAGGACAAGGCTATAAGAATTAGTTTTAGGTGATGGAAGAGAAAAAGGAAGCCAATTTTAGGAGATCTCATGATAAGAACACAACAAAGACAGAGTCTACCACCAAAGACGAACAAAATTAAAAGACCTTTAGGGAATATAAATTACAGGAATAAAAAGCAAAAAAATGCAAACTTGAAAATTATCTATAGAATGTATACGAAAAACCAGAATCTTCAGCCAACTTGGAAAAGAGCGATTTTTAGCACTAAAAAAATGCAGAAGAAGAGACTAACGAGAGAAGAAAGGAAAAATAGAGAGGAAAAAGGATATGATGGTCTTGACGGGGTTGAACTTGTAGTGGACGGGGGAGGCGGGGCAGGCGAGGTGGTAGATCTGGTCGACCTCGAGAAGCAGGGGCTCGACGACGTCATGGCGGATGAGCTCGAAGTTGGGGTTCCCGAAGTGATGCATCACGTTCTCCTTCCGCCCCGTGAAGAAGTTGTCGACCACGATCACGCTGTCACCCCTGGCGATCAGCCGGTCCACCAGGTGGCTGCCCACGAACCCGGCCCCGCCCGTCACCACGATGCGGAGCCCTTTCCGCTTGATCCCTAGCGGCACCTTCCCCCCGACGAATCCCCTCGCCGCCGCCTCGAACGCCGCCCTATGGTGGTGCTGCTGTTGCTGGCGGTCCATCGCCGACCGGAGGGCGAGTTCGGACGCCACGGCGGAGGAGTAGGAGTAGGAGTCGGTGGAGGAAGATGAGGGAGCGAGGGCGAAGAGGAGGGAAGCGAGGGCCATGCCGACGAGCACGAAGACAAGGCGCTGCTCCCGCAGAAGGTAGCGAAGCGGGCGCCAGAGCCAGAGGAGGTGTTTATCCGGCTTCGGGGTGTACCCGCTGCCGCTCTCCGGCGGGTGGGCGTCGTGGCCGCCGCGGTAGATGAGCTCGGAGGCCATCGTCGATAGCCCGGGGATCTGGTTGCGAAGGTAGCAAGGGGGACGGACTTCCACTCTGAAGAGTCGTCGGAGGGGGGAGGGGCGAGGGGGGGCGTCTTGTAGAGAGAGGGAAACAAAGAGCCAAGGGCCTCCGCGTAATTTCGCCTCGCCTCCCGCCTTCCCAAGGGTACAGATCGAATGCGTGCCAGTTGGACGGCGAGGATGCGCGCGTCCCTCCACGTTCTGCTGGGGCCCACGCAGGACGTGCTTCCGAGGGCTTGGCCACCTCACAAGTGACAAACTGGTGGGCCCCGCCCGCGTTTGACTCGGCTACGGAAGGGTGGGTGGGGAGGGGGCGGCCGTCGGTTGGCTGCTGAGCCTGGCGCCATGTGCCGCGCAGGACTTATCCCGGGGGGGTGGCGGGGTGGGGGGCAGTACACGCTCCGCGGTTGCAGGACTTATCCGGGGGGGGTGGCGGGGTGGGGGCAGTACACGCTCCGCGGTTGGTAGATCGGTGGGGACGGTGTCGGGGGTGGCCTTTTCGGCGACGTTACTCAACCGAAGAGGACTGGGCCCCAACCACCGCATCGGCCCGTGGAAAGCACGTGGACTTTTAAGACGACGACTCGGTCCGAGTTAGGCGACGCAAGAAGAAATCGTCCGCGTCGGACCGAACCCAAGTCACATCTCGCTACACGAATTAGGCGACCCAAACAAATTTAGAGCTCCCAAAACACACGAAGAAGACGACCTCGAGACGGCACAATCAACTTCAATTATAGAGTAATAAGCTATTTTATCCCGAAAAATGGTCGTGGTTTTTGTTTTACCCCCATACGATTAATCACAATTTATCCTTGTTTTTCATTATATTCTTTTTAACATGATAAACAATTTTGAATTCATATCATACAGTTTTAGCACAATGGTAAGATTATTCTCTTATGACACAAAAAATTATAAGACGGTGTATATTAATACTTTCCAAATCTATCTCGTGATAGCCTTATGCACTATTTTTTTACGATTAATAAAAATATTATAATATTCTTAATTAGTTTCACATCAAAAATACGTAAAGACTAAGATTAAGATATGATGAATGTATTATAATAATTTTAATTTAAGTATTTTGGTCAATGACCGAATCAAAACAGAATTATTGACCAGTTAAGCCATCAGACTCGGTCACGACAAATATGATTTAGTAACGTTTTTCAAACTATTATTTTGTTTATTTCATGACTCAAGAAAAGATCTTGCACCTATCAAAATCAATGAAATCAAGAGCAAAGCAATCGATATCTCCTAATTAGGAGGTGTGTCTTCATCACCCTAGTAATTGTGAGTAGGCATTTCTAAAAGTCAAAAGGAGATGCATGATGTCTTCGTCGAGAGTTGTTTGGAGATTGTTGGCGTTTCAAGAGCTTTTAGAATCTCTATGCGATTCATCATCAATATCAACCCATGGAAAATTTTGCAAGTTCTTCATTTGATGATGCTAATTATGTTATATAATTTGGGGAGTTTGGGTTTGCCTTTGTCAATCAAAGATTTGGTCCAAAAATGAAAGCCATGCAAGTGTTTAGACTATGAGGAGGAGGAGGAGGAATCTATTAGTGTTATGGTTATTTTCCTAGTCAAAGAGTTAGGTAATTAGTTCTTGTCACATACTTTCTTGATGATAAAATGAAGTTGACTGATTCCATGGCTCCAATGACATCAAAATGCTATGCACTGTATTGATGGATACATGTAACTAAAACCTTTGAAAACATTGAAACTAGTCGAGCACCTTCAAATCACTCATCAACAAGAGATTTAAGCTTTCAGAAGCAAGAGAAATTAAGTCAGACATACTTTTCATTTGACAAGGTTAGGTTTGTGGATCTATCATGAAAGAATCTTGAGGACAAAGCTGTTCTTCATCTATCAAATCTTGAAGGGCAAACATAAAAATATGTTTCTACTTTTGGGTACTTGTCTCTATATGAAAAATAAAGGTGTTGTTAAGGTTGTAAAATAAAGGTCTCCTAAGGGGTATGTTTGTGTTGTTCCCAATAAGATATAAATTCATGTTAGTTTAATTAATAAATCGAGAAATAGTAGAAAGTCTAGCTTTCTAGTGAAAGAATCTAAAGAGAGTTTTATACCTTGGAAGTTCTTTATAAAGAATAAGTTTAATTATGAGGTGGTTGCCTAATTTCTACATGATAGGGGGATCGTAAGTCGATGATGTGATTGTTGGATGTCGCATATCATATTACATATCTAATTTATGATTATTAGGTTTCAAAAAATTTCTTAACAATTTGATCCTTATATAAAAGGAATTAGACTAAATAATTCTTAGCATATGATAAAAATAATTACTTCATGGATTATTAGCGATGCATAAAAAATAATTACACTTTTCTATTCAAACTTTGACTAGTAGTCTTTTTATTTTGATTGCAAACTTGGTGTTGATGTTGTAAGAGGAATACTTGTAGGAAAAGAAAAGGATGGGATATTCTCTTGTTTGGGTTCCTCCATTCACCAAATCACTAACCATCATGCTCTTTGTTCATCAATTTATCATTACTGAATTATGACATTTCAAAGAACAATGGAGATTTATCAAACATAGGCTAGTTTTAAAGATTTTTCCAAAACAAAGCCTTGTTCTCATAATTATCTATTTTGGTAGGTCTAATCAATAAAATAAAGACAAAGGAAAGAAAATAATGGGTTACCACACTCTACTCTTTGGTAAATCTTGATGATTCAATCAAATTATAAAAAGAAAAAATATTAGTTTTACATAGTTTATAAGGTTGCACCATAACATTCTGATCCAATCAAGAGACATGATGGTAGTGTAACAATCCTGATTAGTCTCACATTGGAGATGGATAAAATTAAGATTGATTTATAAAGATAAATGTATTATTATTAACTTCAGCTTAAGTATTTTGATCGATGGTTTAGATCAAACGAAGTTGATAGATCAATTAACTCATCAAGCTCGATCGTGACAACAGGTAGTATTGCCAAATCAACCATGCGTGACTATTTATTTAGATAGCACAACAACTCTTTCGATAAACATTTGGTCCCAATGGCATTCGCAAGCATGATTAAATCCCATGTGATACAGAGACTATTTTGCCTGAATAAGACAAAAGGAAGCTTGAATCCCAAGCCATGATATGATGATCAATGGTTGTGAACACATCAAAAACCTACCTTTTGCCTGCAAAGTCCAAATCATTTAGACACTGCTGCTTCACCATCCAATGGGTTGCATGTGACTCAGCCAACTTCCCCACATTTAAATATTTGCTCAGCAACTTTAAAATTACCATTCTTGATTGAGTCCAACAAATCAACACTAAAAAAAAAATGATTTATTGGCACACCGATTTCTAATGTAACAGTGTTAGTTAAGATGTTTGTGTTGGATAGGCCACAGCCAACGTTGACTACTAATATTTGAGAGGCAAAAGGCAGTGCTGCTGCCTTTGTCCTCTCACACATTGTGGTGGACTTTGAAAGGTGCTCTTGAACTGCATCTCCATTTGAGCATTTCCCCATATCTTCATTTCTTATTGCATTAAGATCAGTTATATAAATAACATTGTCAGAGACAGCTTAGAATCTCGAGGCCAAGTCTCACTAGTTGTCGCCATTGTCCTTTCTATTAAGGGTACGTTGACTTTGTTAGATTAATCCATAAGACATTCCTTTTTTGAGCATCTCGTATATTACATTGCTCTGTACATACGATTTAAGGGCCTTCATCGTCAGGGAAAACTTTCTTTCAAATCTAATAACTTTCGATCTTACATATGGGCATGCAAATAATAATTATCATTATCAACATAAAAGTTTATCAAAAAATATAAAAATACTCAATTTTCTTAGGCATAAAAAGACTTTTTTTTTTCTAAATAAGAAGAAAAACTAGATTATCTCAGTTGTTTAACTAATGCTCTCTGTCTAAAGGTAGCTAACCAATGAGCATAATAGTTAGCTTCCCTGTCTAAACGGATACAGGAATCACTTCCCTATCTATATGTATACAGGAATCCTACGAGCATAGAACTTGTCAAAACAATAAAAAGGATGTCGAATATATAGCTGATAAAAGATCTTAAACAGTGTATAACCGCTTAAACTTGTTTTGCCTGTTCCGAATCCCTGTAAACATATTCAGAAGTGCCAGGACATGCTGAAGAATAACTGAAAACCATCTTAGCCGAAATTAGTATCTGCGGAATTCTTTTGGTGGCTTGAAGTTGAGCGGATGGGATTCTGGGGTCGCACTTGGATCTTCTTTCCACATCTTGATAGTTTTGTCTGCTTCACAAGTAACAAGTCTTGAGCCACTTATATCATACGAAAGAGCATAGATGCATGCTTCGCTGTCCAGGGACCCTGAAAAAAATTGTATAAAATTACCAAAAGGAATTCGGGAAAATCAACATACCACTGCAGGCATAGCCAGAGAGATAAACAGGGATACACAAGTGAAAGTACTGGATAACACTAACCAGGCTGGACAATTGTCTGGGCTTGCTGGAAGTTGTACCCGCTCTTCCAATCCCAAAACCAAAGGCTTCCATTGTCACCTTCACAAAACTTGCACATTGTCACTCCCAATAATTGGCTACATAAGGATTTTTCGACCATGTAGAAGCAGAATACTATGATGCACAACTAATGTAAATATGAAACATTATGCTATCTGATGGCATGCGATCACTGATACCACAAGTTGGTTTACAACATACCAGCAGTGGCCAATACACCATCTTCGTTAACTGCCATTGAGTTTATTATTGTTTTCTGCTGCAACCTGGACAACAAAATATCACAAGTAGCATTTCAGAGTCTGTTTCACAATATTATTATTGACAATTTAACAAAGAGTGAAATCTATGCAAACAATCCACAATTACAATTGCAAGACAAACTGAACTACTCATATCAAGCCACAAATTGCCCTCGATCATTCTGTGATGAAAATACGGTAGTGAATAATCCACAAGCTCTGAAGCAACTTCATAATACTGCAACTGTCAGTTGGAACTTGCGATTCTCCAATAACTAACATCAAGCCAATTAAAAATCATGTGTTAGCTTATAATCCGGTTATTCATTCGACCACCAGATTGTCTTCCTCCCCCATGTCCTTTGAAATGTAAGTTCAACGAATGCTCATGTGATTCTAAAGGATTCTCAGAACCATTGTCCATGATAAAGTGAAATATGTCGAACTTAAGGACAATGAAGAAAACAACACTATAACTCCATTACTCCACAACGATTCACTGAGTACTCACAAACTTACTCAGTAGACTTAGATACAAAATACGCAATCTACCATATTTACCAATTGAAAACTGCAACCTCAAAACATAATGCAATTTTCAAGGGTATGCATCACCAGTAAGATGATCAATCATATCTACTAAGGACGAAAAACCCTATGAATTCAACTTTATCCATAGGAACAATTCATATGCTTTCAAATCTTTGAAACAATTCTATTATGATCAAGCTGTCTACTTCATAATATTTGAAATTTACATAATTGCTTCACTGTTCCAATCCATAGATTGACAAACTACATGAAAATGTGATTCAACTCAGCTCAACTAGATAATTCTGACGTATGCCTCTAAAGCTTACATTATATTTCAAGTCTGCTCATATGCATCTTCTTATCCTCCGTTTCCTTTTTTGTTATCCTCAAAATTTTAACTACATGCTTGTAGAATTAAATATTTAAAGCTACAATAATGTATCAAAGTATTCAATATATTTTTGTCTTGCACTTTATGCATATAAAAACAAAAAGGTTTTCCAAATTGTGAAATCTCTGAATTTAAGTCATTTTTGAGCGACCAACACAAAAACGTAGAAAGCATATTTTACTCGACCAAGATGTCTAAAATAAAAATACAAGTAAATACCAAAGAGCAATACGCTTGCATCAAGATCAGATAAATGAAACTTAACATGTGCTCATGGTCATCTGCAAGTGAAAGCACAGCTCATAACAAAAATAGCACATAAATTGATTGGTGACTTTCTTTCCAACCATGATGCGTTTATAGACTTCCATTTAAAATTATGTAAGAACAAATACTCACAACATGTTGTGAAGAAATTCTCCTTTTGGAAGGTTAAACTTCTTTATATTGTCTGCTGATGCAGATGCAAATGCTCTCCTACAAGAACAGAAATTAAATAGCTCCATGGACATTTTGATAATAAAGAATAAGACATCGTTACCAAGCCATGGGTTATGAAGAAATACTCTTTTGGATGCAATGCCATAGCCCGAACAGATTTCTTATGATGGGTAAGTGTTGCCATTGTCTTTCCTGCAAATGAAATGTCTCTTCATTTATTTGAAGAACAATAGCAAACTTATGGATATCGAAAGCAGAACATTACCGGCTACAAGATCCCAAAACTTAATAGTACTGTCATGGGAGCCAGTTACCACTTGTGGATCCTGAAAAAAGGAAAGAAACAAGTTGCTGCTGTAGTAATGTGAGAAAAGATGGCCAGGCAGTATAATGTGAAACGATGGTTAAGAGATTCAGAACTGTCTGTATTTCTCCTTGAATATTAGCATATGCAGTAGAACCATGAAAAATACTCAAACAGAATCAAAGAACCTTGCTAATGGGGCACTGAAAGTAAGTTGGACCAGAACATAAAATCAGAAGTTTCTGAATATAAAAATATAACTTTGGTACTGAGTTCAATTCTAGCCAATCTTTGCATCCACTTCTGCTGAACTATACATCAGGATGCTGAATCCTAAGATGTCCCAGAGTGATGAATGAAACAACTAGATCTGAGCCATCTAAAGATTTGTAAAACAAGATAAATGTGACGATTGAACCAACTAGATCGTTCAAACTGTCACCAGCATGACACTACGAGTGTGTATATAGATGGGAATCGACTAAAATTAACTATTGCTGTGGAAAATGAACTTCCCCAATTTTAATAGCTCTGACTAGTAAAAGTACATATTTTATATGTACATTACATAATTTAAACAAAAAGTATTTCCAAAATATATCCCAAGTTTAAAAAAGAAAAGATAGTTGGGCAACTTAAGACAACAGCGCAAGCCATTGACTAGGCTAAGCCACTTACCAGCAATTCTAAGTCATGCCAACTCAATCAAGAACAATATCTAAGTCACGCTAGCAAGCCCAATAACTTGTGCACACCATGGCAGGCGCCCAACTCACCCAGCATAGCCACATTACACCTCTAGTTACCACGGACAAGAGACCAAATCATAGGAACTTGAATCCATCTACCCGCCTTAGAATTGCAATCCAAGATTCTCATCCTGATTCACATTGGTACTAATATAAATGGCTGTAATTGTGAATCGAGTCTCATTCAATGCCATTAACTTTTACTGGTATAATTATGACAAAATAAAATCCATATTCCCACACCAGAATCCATTAAGAAATGCTCAAAACAAGATAAATAAAAAAAATCAGTGAATTAATAGCTTTCAGATTTTCTACTACCATTGCTCTTGTCTTGTTGTTCTTACTTATCAAGATTAAAAAATATTTTAGAAATCAAAGTAAATGGCTCAATATGTATGTACTACGATCCAAAATAACAACCCAACTAATCCTGACTTCCCATGTATCATGAACCAAGCAAAATAGCATCTGTTGTAATCAAACACACTGCATCCAAAACATTCAATGTACAATATAACTATAGCCCAAATGCTACAAATATGAATTGCATCCCTGTCAAACCATAAGTTTGGTTAGTTAGGACTACCCCAGTTTAAGTATAATAAATAGTTATAATTTCCTCATGCTCCTCAAAGTTTAAATCAATTTGGTCTTGCAAATCCAGCAAGTATAATTTCCAACAGATCAAATATCTAAATTAATTGATACTTTGTTCATTTGTCTCCATCTCAGCCTTACTTTTCCATACGAGGATTCAAACAAACATAGACTCATTGAAAGACATGAGCTTATTATCAGATAGAGTCACATTACCAGGTTACAAATAAATTGCAAAATCCACACTTGAGAAGAGGACATAATTTTCTATACAACTTCAAGCAACTTAGGTCGAGGTGTGCAATGGCACTAAAAAAAAAAGAAAACAGAAAATGGTAAAAAGGTTTCTCACTAAGCAAAACTTCTTTCTAAGACTCACTAAGCAAAACTGCACAATGATATAATACTAGACAAGGTTTCTCACTTAGCAAACCTTCTAAGACTCACAAAGCAAAACTGCACAATGTTATGATACTAGATTGTCTCTAGGGTAAGACTGCATGACCACAAGCAAATATCTTGAATAACAAACATGGTGCACAAATTCTGTCCATTGTCATGTCTTCCAGAGGAAAAGTAGATTTTCATACCGTTGGTCGAGCAAAAACTGAACAAACAGTGTTCTCATGGCCGGAGAGAGCCATAACCATTGCCTTTGTACGAATGTCCCAGACCTAGGTCAAAAACAAGACAAATAAAAAAATATAGTTAGATTAAACCAATCTAACAAGAAGATGTCACTGTATTTCAATTTTTTCAAGGGACCTCAAGTAAACTTTACAATTTACATAAACATATGCTACAAAATGAGTGTCATACCCGACAAACAGAATCTCGACCACCTGTTAGTAAAACATCAATGGTTGGGTGAAGAGATAAGCAATATACACCACTCAAATGTCCATGATAAGACCTAATAACCTTGAGATGATTAAGAAGATAGAAGTCCAACTAGCATGTTAGAGAGTTCCAAATGGTTAAAACTTTAAATAACAAAAGTTTACAGAAAATGAACCTTATTTTGTTCAAGGTCCCAACATTTAACTTGTTTATCATCACCAGCAGAGAACAAATAAGTGTGTCTTTGACTGACGGCAAGTCCTAGTCATTCAAGGGCATACATAACTTACAGAAACATTATAAAAGAAAATTGGGAACAGAAGAGGAACCACAGATCTGTCAAATCAACTAACCACGTATTTGTTCAATATGTCCTGTCAGTGTTAGCTTCAATCTTCCAGATGCAACATCCCATATCTTTAAAAAAAATAGGCAAACACATCAGATCTCAAGGACCTAGTCTGCTAATAATATACAAAATGATGCTCACTCCTTTTCGACAACCATAGTAAGTGATGATTAATAAAATGACAAGAATAATAAAAATACATGAAGAGTAACCAAACAGATATATGCTCCTATTTGCCAACTTGGTGGATACCATTAGACATTCTTATCATGTTATACCTTCATAAACTTTCTGTATACATCATGCTAAAACAACAACCAAAAAGAATATTTACAAAGAAAGTGCTAAAAGGCACATTCAAGTTGGCAAGTTTTAGCAGAAATCCAGTAACATAAACATACTGATCCTAACTCATTTTTGCAATTCAAGGAAAATTCATCTTAACAAGTGTAGCTTACAGTTTGAATAATTTAATTCATGAAGGACGAACAACCACTCAACAAATTCCAAATGCACAACAAAACCAGGCAGAAACTAACAAACATACCCATTTCCTTTAAAATTTTTAAAAAATTATTGAAGTTGAAAGGTTGAAGATTAAATTCCAGCTATCATGAGTGCTTTAAGCATATGTACAAGAAAACCCTTGCAGAGTTGGACATGTCTGAGTCTTGTGGAATTCATAAAGGTTCAACATTGTACATATCTTGATATAAGACAAGTTGCACAGGGTTCTCGACTTCTTGTCAATGTCTAGGTTAGACTTATTTGAGTCAAAATCTGAGTTCAAATTGTACTTTTATACTACTAAGTATTTTTTTGTTGTATCCGTCTAATTAATTTTTAGTCATTCTAGATAATTCTAGTCTCTAGAATCTGATCTCAAGCCATATTGATGCTTTATTCTTCTTTTATATATCATGGAATCAGAAGTTTGGACTTGGATTTGGAATGCTAGAGGACTTCATAGGTAGGATTCTGTTGGAATATGAATTCTTAAGAGAAAAAGGATTCTTCCACAAGTCCTCTAAGTTCACTTGGAAGCTAAGTGAACTCCATAAATAGCAGACTACACAACTAATTGTAGTAGGTTGTAATTCATAAAACCAGCTCAAAGCCACTTATTCGACAGATTTGACTACAATTCAAGCTCTATTCCAGGCAGATAAAACACAAACTTACTTTGAACTACCAAAACTGATAAAAACAAATTTAATTCAATCTGATCCCATTTCCACAGAAAGCTAACCTAAGTAAAATAGGACTAGGTTTAAAATTTGGATTTGATCATTTTAGAAGGGCCTACACCTTCTGCATGGCCACCATCTTTGGCATCAGAAGCTAATAATAACATATCGTTCAAAATGCCAGCTGAAAAGAATGACAGATAGAAGGAACCTTTATCGTCCTGTCTGCTGAACCAGTACAGAACCATGTGTTGCTTGGATCAAATGCAATGGATCGAACCCATCCCAAGTGGCCACTGATAACCTGAATCAATTGGCAAACAATTTTGATCAACAGAGAATGAGATGTCAAATAAAATCAACTAACAAGTTATGGATTCTGATGCAGCAAACCATACAGATAGCATACTTGTTCTGTAAAACAGGCTCGTCTCTAGGAAGATACCAAGCAGATGATGGTCATATTGGACAGAGATGAGAAATAGGAGACAGAGAATATACCCTATAATTCCTCCAAGGAGGATGCCATATGGGACGAGGCCACCTACTTGGAATTCTTTCCATAAGTGCAGA
This sequence comes from Musa itinerans, assembly GCA_001649415.1. NCBI lineage: Eukaryota > Viridiplantae > Streptophyta > Magnoliopsida > Zingiberales > Musaceae > Musa > Musa itinerans. The sequence goes on along the minus strand of LVTN01000566.1, from coordinate 25,829 downwards.
TGTAGACTGATATCTGAAACAAACAGGCAGTACAAGTAGCAAAAAAGTCACACGAAAGTATTTATACCACACTCAGAAAAGGAGAGACAGAAAGTTTTAACCTGCATGAGCCAGTAATCCTTAAAAATGCACAATTTAGCCACAAAAGATCTCCTATTGAATACTCAATGTAGCATTATATGAACTAAAGCTAGCAGGCAGGAAGCCCACTCGCAGATAACAGAGTCAAACATGTGCATCCGAAGGATTGGCAATTAATACCTTTCTATTTGTGAAGATTCAAGGCAAAATCATAGTATAGGATGTTGAAATCCAAACTATAACATCTACTGGAAGCAAAATTAACCTTAGTGTGCCTAAGACTAAGAGTATGGATTATGCTACAAATTGATTAATATAGAAAAGATCTAAGATCCAATCAATTTGTCCAGATTGAGCCCTAGATCCTAAATGAGCCTCCTTGCCAGAGTCATACTGAGATTGAATCAAATGTGCATTTTTTTCTGTCTTGATAAAAAAAACCCCTGATGGGATATATTCAAAATTTGGGAGACTCTCTGGTAGTTACTGCTTCGTTTTCAGGTTCCTAATGAGACTAGAAAAAAGTATTTCCTTGACATTTTAAACATAGATTCATCAACCTGTTCTTTCTGTTTTGTAGTCCTGATTGAACTAGTATGATGAGCCAGTAGATGCAATAAGATTGACTAATTCAATCCAACATTCAGTTCCAACCACGACCAACAGAAAACCATACAATTAAGTTGATCTCTTTAAGAATGCTTTATGTGAGGTCTTGTTTGATAAAATTTAAATATAGGTTAATCTAAACAGCCGAATTCAACAAGTCAAAAAGTACAGGTTATTTTGTTACAGTAGTTAAGTTATTGAGCATTGTTCACTTCAATATGGCACGTTTAGTGATGTCATAATAACTGCATCTAGTCTTCACAGCAAAATTGATTCCTATCCTGTCTGCAATTTGTATACTGACTCCATTAAACACATAGTCTCTGAATGCTCTCATGCTCTTTCATTTTGGCATTTGTTGGAGACCCAATCTGGATTCGATTTTTGAATAATTGATTATTGACACAATGGTGCCTGGCTGGATGAAGGAAAAAGCCTGATACAAGATTCATTTAATTGGCTGCAATGCCACATTGCCAATTCTTTTTGGTAATGTAGCCCATGTTAAGCATCATATGACTACCGCCTGCCGGCAATCATACGAGTTATTCTTCACTAGACCTATGAGTGCCACTTATGTCAAGTCACATCATATGGAAAAAGCAAGTGAAAGGTAATGTCACAAGCACCATCATTGCATCTCTATTGCGTATAAAAGAATATATATGTGACTAATTTATAGAAGTTTAAAGACACAAAAGCAAATTCTTGTAAATCATATCCAAAACAAGAACGATAGAAAATTATTACAGGCAAACATAATAGCAACCAAACAAACAAAAATGATCATATAAATAAAATAAAGACAGACCATATAAAAGGAATTAGAGTATCACCTGTCAGTAACTGAAACTACAGCCCCTGTATTTCTGCTTGCAGGACCAATCTCACTGTAGAAAGAGAAAACATATACCAGTTGTACTTAAGCTAATCACTGAAATATCTGCAGAAACTGAAATCAATTCACAAAGGTGACATGTAAAAACAGCAGACATACGGTCCCTTTGGGAGCATGGTAGGTGCAGGAATAATTGCATTTTGGTTCCCATCATTTTGAGAAGCCTTGGCTTCTTGACTTCCTGCAAGAAAAATCAAATGATATTCAAAAAGCAGGCTAAGACAAATATTCTAGTATAGTGGTATTCTAAATTTCTTTCTACGAATTAATTGCACGGTAAAGACATACAACAGAACCAAAGTTAAGATAAACATTTAAAACCCAACAGAAATTTACTTAGTTAAATGCAACAATCAGAGAAATAGAAGATTATAATTTTCCAACTATAAATTAATTAGAGCAGGATACTGCAGTTAAACTAACATTAATAACTTAAATGTATAGTTAACATGTCAATAATTAGACCCATCTCAGCAGTGGACTAGACAGTGACCATTTATATTGCCAATTTCGAGGAGTATCAACATCAACATTAAGTGAAATATGCAACTAAAAGAAAACAGACAAACTCCATCTCCACAAACTGCTTTCTCTTGAAAAACAATAAAATAATTCCCACTGAAGCACATGTTTCTAGTTTTTGCTGATTAAAAAAGGTCAATAAGTTGATTGATCCATTTGTCAATGTTACATTATACTGAAGCTATAAACAAGAAAAACTACAAATTGGTAGACCCAATGGTCAGTATTAAATTATGTTCAAACCAATAAACAGGTGAATATTAAGATACATTACAGTTTTGCATCTGATTCATCAAATATGTGCATACAAATTATACCAATTTTTTAGCGTTGAAAAATTAACAATTTCCATCTTATGAAGTACAGGAGCTGAGTGAGAAAATAGAATAAGACGATATTCAGATGATGGAATGCACATATTGTAGCTGAAAACAAATATATTTAAAGGCATACCTGGGAGAGCCAATGCCATAGATGTTGAAGTTTGATCTCCTTTTCCCAGTTCACCAATAACGTTTTGCTCACCAGCTTGCTGACCAGCCAAGTTTGTTACTGAACCATATTCAGCTTGCACCTCCAAGATTCAAAGTCATCAAGCAAATGCACGAAGTTAGAACTTCTCGCAAGACTCCTTTTTTTTTTTCCCTTCCTTGTATCACCAAACTATGGCAACCTCCCCCTTGATTGCATTATAATAGAATAACTGGACGAAAACCATGAACAGAGAGGTCGCAACATGCAGAAGAAAAAAACGAAGGTACGACCCCCAATTGCAACTTTCATATCCATATGAAATTCTTTTTCTTTTCGGTAAACCGAGAAAGAAGTCGTGAGAAACAACAGAAATCGAGATAATGTCACCAACCTTGTAGCTGATACGAATCCGCTTGCTGCGAAGAGATGGAAGAAAAAACACCAGAAAGAGAACACACAAGTCAAGCCAAAAAGAGAAGATTTAGCGAAGGGACAAAATTGAATGAGAAGCGAAGAGAGGGGTAGGGTTAGGTTTAGGGTTAGGGTTTAAAAGGGGGCACCGACCTCTGGGGATCAGGGGGGGAGCAATGGCCGTGGATCGGCGAGAAGAGGTCGAGGGCGCGCTTGAGGGACTTGAGACTAAGCTTCTTGAGCGACTGCGGCTCCACCGGGAGCTCCATTGCGGCTGCGGGATGCGGAGCCGCCATGGCACCGGGCATCGACCGATCACCCAACTTCCTCGCGCCCTTGCTCGCTCGTTAGCTCCCGCCCCCTCTTCCTTCGCAACCTTCTTCTTCTTCCCGATGTTTCGTTCGTCGTTCGCCGTTCTTTTCTCCTCTCTGGTGCCGAATCCTTGAGCCGGCATCGTCTTGTATATACTTTTTGGATTCGGGTAAGGATTCGTGCAAAATTAAGCCCGACCCGACTTTACCAGGGTTTCTACCGTCGAGAAGATCCGTATCCACTATGAACGCGAAAGTTGAAACGAAGTTAGCGGGTTCGGATGAAGTCAAACGGACTTTGGATCATAAAAGTTCGATCCAATTAACTTTAGCAGCTTGCCGCAAAGATATTAATTTAGTGAGAGACAGGTCACAAACCAAAAAAGACAAGACTTATTGTGCTGATGTAGGGTTGGCTCAACCACATACGTAGGTAACGCGAGGTAGATGATTCACTTATTACAGTCATTCAACTCATCGATACGACGATAACACCTGCAACAAAACCGCCATCATCGCTAGGCATTCAGGCAAACCTCGGGCTTTAGCGGCGTCACATTAAGCAGTGAGAGATCTGCTTCAACTTCTCAGCATGCTCTTCAAACAACGCGACAACAACATTTAAACCCCCATCCTGCTCCAAACCCGGGACGAAGATGACCAAACCCTCGAAAGGCACCCAAGTCGGAAGGAAAGCACACAACTTCCCTCCGCCACCGAAGTCCACCTCCTGGAAACGAAACCTTAGCCAGCTATCCACCTCCAGGTTGGGCGATAACACGTCTCCATCTGTATCATAAACGGGCACGAGGTCATCCTCTCCGTGCATCGCCCCGAAATCTATAATCGACTGGAAATAGCTCTCGTCGATCCTCCGAATGGCGTCATGGATGATCTTGGCAGCCCGCTCTACTCCTCCCTGGAGGAGTAGCTTCACGTTCGACTCGGGATACGCGTTCAAGACCAGATTGCCAACAAACTCATTTGGAACTGGAGGTCTCATTCGTGGTCGGCCGTTCACCGTAACACGGATCATGGTATGCCTCCGGTCATCGAGGCCACGAGCCATGGTTATCTTCCTCCAAAGGTGGGCTAACACAGTCTCAAAGGTCGTGTACTTCCCTTTCGTCTTGGGCTTCAGCTTAGTGGTTATGAACTCGGATGAGTAGCGCAGCAATATGTTCGTGATTTTGCTGGGATCCTCGTCCTTCTGATTCGAAGTTGAACCATTACGATAAGGTGGGATGCGCACGAACTCGAGATCCCAGTGCTGGAACTCGCACTTCGGTGGGGATCGCGGCTTCATCCATGATTGATCGTACACAGGAAGTGAGGTGATGGGCGTGCCACGTATCGTCTCTCCCCATGCAACGAAGAAGGTGCTCATGGACTGGCCATCGGCCACCCTGTGGTGAGTGATCGTGGCCACCACGAGGCCGCCGCACTTGAACCGGTTGAGTTGGACTTGGAACAAGTGGTGGGTTTCTTCCGTCGGAGGGTGCAGCAGATGGAACTCCGCCGAGGGTTCGAGCGGCAGGAAGTCCGACAGGTCCGCGTCCACCGTTGCTTCCACCACCAGTGCGCCGCCGCCTTTGCCTCCGACTACAAGGCAGGGCCGACGTCGGAGGCGGCTGTAATCGAGCTGAGACGTGAGTAACGGGAAGTGCACCAATGTCTTCGACAAGCCCTCGATGATCTCGGTGTTGGAGGGGGTCGGCGCGGTGAAGGCGAAGAGCACCGCGATGTTGATGTTGGAGGCGAAGAGATCGAATATGGTGAGTGGAACTTCCTCGAGGGGATGGGCATGAGGTGCTAAGATGGTGGATCTTTGAACTTGGACCTCCATATGTTTTCACTGCTCCTGAGCTTGCTGTAGAGAGTTTGCAATACTTGTAGTGAGAAGGTTGATGCGTGCGAGTGACACGATGAGTCATGAAAGAGTCCAAGACGATGCAGTAGGTTTGCTTTGGAATTGTATCCTCTTCTCGAATTATCAACAATGACGACTGGCTGCATGGGCGGTTGCGCTCGATATGTTTCGTCTGAAAGGAGACACCTGGATTTGTGGATCGACGTTTGACATTTCTGAGGGAGAGATGTTTCAATACCTGTTGGAGTTTTCCTAGTCAGGAATGGAGGAGAGTGATGAGGGATGGCGTTGTGCAAACGTAAGACGACGAAGCTTGCAGTTGCACGTCGGCGATTTTACTTATTTTCGCTGTTGACTTGTTATGAAACGTTGAGGTCAACGCTGGCGACTTGCCGGTGACGCGATCTCTAATCTGCGCCGTCGATTTTTGGTGCCTGGCGATGAGGACGGAACGTCGAGTTCAATTATTGATGTCAGCACGGCGTCATGGCTGCAACGCTCCGGTATAATGAAGAACTGATCCTCGACAGAGGGAGAAAATGATGAATTGATGCATATGATCCAAGTTAGCAGACAATAGTAGATGTTTTGGAGGGAAAATGAATGCTGAGTTGTGCATAAGAAAAGTTTCATACCTTTCGATATATTATGCAAAAACAGCTTTCAGAAATTAATCAATGACAGTGTAAGCAGACAATCCGGATGTCAATTGATCATCAGCACTTCCAGAAAATTACAAATTATGAGCTGGAAATTTAACAGGATGATGTTTCAGCATCACTATCAGGGTTGACGACCACACGATCACATAGTGGGTGTAGCAATTGTACTATAGTATTTACCTGCAGAAAAAGATGGTAAAACCCATAACAAAGCACTGGACAAAGATAAATTGCAGCGAGTTATCACGTACTTTAAACAAGAAATGATGCTCAAATTGCAAGCAACCGATCATCAAATTGATCACTAGCTGAAGCCTGCCGGTTGGCATTCACCTTGTAACATTACTTCTTTGCAGAGATAAAATTGTAAGGCGCACAATTCGAAATTATCAAAGACAAGGATCATCTATAGTTATAGGTAACTTGTCACACGAGTATCGTTTTCCCTGATTTGCTTGCTTTCAATGCCAGTCTTACAAATATAGGTCTATCAACTACCAGACCTATCAGCACCGAGTCATGTTCCTTCGTGAATGATCAACCTAACTATCTCTTATATTGTGCAAGTAACATCCTCTTTGATTTATATGGCAACTCAGATTGTTAATAGAATTCTTCATTACCAACTTGAAGAAACCTCCATGAACCCTGCAGAGTCACCAAGAAGCCGCTTAGATGATTTATGTCCTGATTAAGGTTGAAAAAAATTGAGATGTTCAAATAGATTGAAAATAAAGACAAAGCATACTGTCTAAGCATGCATTTAAAAGCTTAATATGTCATGCTGATAACAGCATCCTGTATCAAAAACTTTATATTTCATGCTGATAGCAACAATTCAGCTGCTTCAAGCATTTACAGGCAACATATGAAAATGAACATTTGATGAAATGGGATCAGTAACCCAAGATAGCATTAGATAAATCTCTTATGTATGAGCATGCATTAAAAAGCAAGATACATCATGTACATGGGAGCATGGAACAATATGTTTTGCCTTTTGCGAACTTAAAACGCATCGATAAGAAAATAAATATGCATGACGAATCAGAACACACTACTTCAGCATGTTCTTCTAACTTCCACCAGCCAACATCAGCAGCAGATTAATGTTCCTAGAAATTCCATAAGATACACTGGAATTATGAAACAAAATTGTGCTTCCAACGAGAAGGTTTAAAACAAAAGCATTTCAATTGGTTTGCAATTATTCCTTCCCTTTTATTATACTATATACAATGATCTTCATGGACAACCAGAGCCAACAGTAGAATATATATAAAATATTTATGACATTACTGGTTTATTCTAGCAACAGGTACAACATGGCACTGCTTTCTATAAAAATTTTGAGTGTTACTACCATTCCTGGGAGTTTTGAACATTTGAGGGTGATGTATCGAAAAAGAACTTTTTAGTTCCTGTTGAAGCATGAAATCCAGATACAATTCCTAAAGCAAGTTTATAACATCAGCCGTATTATATCATAAAGAAAAGCTACAAATACCTAGGATTTAGTTTTCCGCATCTGTGCCTCAATTTGCTTCATTCTCAGTCTACTTTTATTTGATAAAGAAAATCAGTTAACAGTTTTTACGGTGTTCTTTGTGAACAAGAAAGAACATGGGACGAGAAAGACAATGTTGCCTTGACTCTCTTCATGGGAACAATCTTGAGAACATACAACATCCCCTTCAGATTGGAAACTAAAGCTTCCTGTGGCTTATGGGCTAAACTGTACAGTTGAACTCGTACAGAAGACTTAACAAAAACTCTCTACCATTAGTTTCTCCAAAAATAAATATACAATGGATAGAATTTGTAGGGTCAACAAGATTCATCTCCAAAATATATCTGTCACTTTATATTTGTTTGTTCACCTAGATTTCACAACAATACAAGTATCCCTAAAAGTAGATGCTACTCCTGTCCAAAAGGGTAATGTAGGATCAATATAATTCTCATGGTTTTATGGAATCGTAAAATGAAAAATAATAATGATCACATTTTGTCTAGTGAAATTCAAGAAAATAGAGGTATCAAAACTCGAAAATTCATATGAATGGAATTAATTCAAAGATCAAAGCAGTTCTTATTAGTTATTAGTCAAGAGGAATATCTTCTATAAATAGCACCATGACATGCTAGATGTTTTCTTAAATACCACTAAACATTAATGTTGCCCTATATACAAGGATACAGCACAAACCCATCAGCATTTATAACTTTCTTCACAAATACAAAAGTGAGCATTTCAACTGTCGTAAGCATACATGTGTACTACATAGACTGGTGGAATACAGAATATCTCTAAGGACTTATTTATAATTGTCTTCATCCTTCTCTTTACCTTGTGTTTTGAAAGATCAAAATCAAGATTTAGTGCGTCAATACTACTACATGAAGAGTTGAGTCAGTGCCCAACTATCAAATCAGGGAATAAATTCCAGATCTGTACCCTTAGCTTAAGCAGTGGAGACCACAAATACACTCTTGAGTTGACTTTGAAATCTCATTGACAATCGTGCTACATTTGTACTTGTGGTCCATAAGATGGTGCTATGAAAAAACATGCATATACATTTGCACAATTAGTGTTTCCACATTATTTGTGTTTACCAAGATTAAATAGTCTCCAACTGACAGAAAGTATGAAGAAGAGAGAAAATGAAGAAAGCAATTTACCTCACTAGACCATCAAGCAACTTGAAGATTCCGAAGTTTATCACAGTATGGTGTGGGATAACTCCTGGACCACTGACGTCTTTGCAGTTCAATACGACAATATCGGCTGAGTATGCTTCTATAGTCTCTAAAAACATTGTATTCAAGAGTCTCTCTTGAAGAACTTCCTAGAGGAAACTGTTGTTCAAAATCTGCTGACTTAACAAAGTACTGTACTCCATCTTTTGCAGTAAACTTAGGAATCTCGTATACACGAGTCTTCTGCAAAGAATAATGTGGCTCCGGGAAAGGGAAATACAAAAACAGGAAAAAAAGCAAGATTGGCAATATCTGAAACAAGGCTATGAAACTAAACCCTCCACCTCCACCTTGAACATTATGTTCCCTGAAATGCTGGCCCATTCCTCTTGCCCTGTAAGCTCGTTGGGTGCGAAACGCATTGCCTTGAGTACCAAAGAAGAAAGACCTAAAGATTTCATCCGGGTCGAAATCCTCATCCAAGAACTCATTCTTTGTGGTTCTCCTCCTCCTTCGCCTCCTCGTGTTAACGTTTTGCAGGTTGTACTCGTAATCTTCGGCCACACCAATCTGATCATAATTTCGCCTTAATTGCTCATCACTCAGACACTTGAACGCCTTGCAAACGGACTTGAAGGCCTCCTCCGCCCCCGGTGCCTTGTTCTTGTCAGGATGCACCTTAAGCGACAACTTCCTATAAGCCTTCCTGATTTCCTCGACCGAGCAATTCTTCTCGACCCCGAGAACTGCATAGTAATCCTGGGTCATTTTGATCTCACGAATCAGCCTAACGTGATCTTCCGTGTAGTCATGTCCTTCATCTGCAGTCTCCGCCGCCTTGAAGCACGATGGCTCTTCGCGAACTCGATCTGCTGCTACCTCTTCCTTGCGGTTCGCAGCATCGGAACCATCTAACTTCTCGCAAGCAACAAGCAAATCATCCAGAGGAAGAGAATGATCCAATCTTCGCGCGATTCTGATGAATTTTAGAGCCCGCTGCTTATCTCCGGATGCTAAAGCGGACTTAGCTATCGTGACGCATCTTGCAGCTTCATCCTTGTTGCCATCCATAGTTCATCAAATCCCTCCGTATTCTACAATCAAATATTCAAAGAACCAAAATCCCCAAATCTGAATTGCTATCAGAATCTCCACTCACAAATTCATAAGGGCCTCACGAAACAAAGTAAAGAACATACATACATCCCAAAATCCCCGAATCGAGGGCTCGGATCAAGAACAAAGGAGATAAAAATCAAACAAATAACCTCAAGAATTGAATTCCTCGCAATGATATAGGATTAGGGATTGGAGAACCTCGAAATCCAATCCAATACAGGATGAATGGATCGATTGGCCGCTTAAAGCCCTAGAAAGAAATCGATCCCCCGGCAGATCGGGAGTTCGTTTGGGAAGACTGACCGGAGCGATGAAGGTTAGCACGAGAGCGGGGCGGGTGAGGTTTCCACACACGGCTTTGTGTAAGGGGCGTGTGGAAAGGGCCTCATCATTTGCCACGTAAGGATGGTCTTCTATATGAACCGTAGAAACCCGTCTCTAGCGAGAATGCTCCCCGCACTTCAGGCACCGGCGCTTCGGGACAGGCACGCAGTCGAAATTGACATCAGACCTAGATGGATTTGCGTTGACGCGATGTGAGTATGATCGGCGGCCTGCGCCGCCTATGTTGAATATCGAGATTCGTGACAGGTCATGATGGATGGCGTTGATGCGATGAGGATACGATTTGCGGCTGCTCATCCTGTGATAAATATCGATATTCACGTCAAGCCTTGATGGACGGCGTTGATGCGGCATGGGTATGATCTGCTGGTTGCACGTCCTATGATTGAGATTTGCGTCAGCCCTTGATGGCAGCATCATATGACTAATATCGAGATTCGCTTTAGGCCTTGATGGATGGTGTTGATGCGGCGTGGATATGATCTGCGGGCTGTGCATCGTATGACAAACATCGAGATTCGCATCAGCCTTGATGGATGGCGTTGATGCAGTGTGGTTATAATCTGCGGGCTGCGCATCCTATGGCAAATATCGAGATTCGGATCAGCCTTGATGGATGGCGCTGATGCGACATGGGTATGCGCTGGTGATATTGATCTTGTGAACCAAAAATTAACGAGAAATTTTTACCCAAAAAATCCGGGTTTTCTTCATTAGCCCCACATATTTTAGAATGCTTCAGTATGATAGAATTATTCACCTACCAAAAAAAAAGACTAAAACAAAGGAAAAATCATAAAGCAAAGGAAGAAAAAGAAGAATAGTATATCACAGCAAGCGAAATGTCAACAAACTCCAATGCCTTCATTTCTTTGTTTTCCCTGTGCAGTGAAATGCTTTTGTTTTGGGCTCCGGCGACGTCTCGCCAAGGTGGCCTCTGCCTGAGTTCTGCCTCTTCTGACCGGTGCTCCTCCTCCAAATCCTTCTCACCTCCGTACTCATAGCGCCGGAGTCATGGTAGAGGTTTGCACTGCACTGCAATCCTCGAACGAGATAGAAGAACCCCTGAAGTCGGAGTCTCAATTCACTTTCGTTTACGTTGGCTCCTGTTATACACTTTCTCCTCCATTCTCTCCTCCACTGTACCACCACTTGTTATCCTGCACAACCTTATCAGTTGTGTCATCTCGGAGATGGCGGACGCAGGGGTGGTTTTCTCGAAACCATGAGCACTCACTCTCGCTCTCTTTCTCCCATCGCATTCCGCGGTATGCTCACGGCGTCTACCACACGTTCCCCCAGATGCTCTCCGCCACCCTTTTGCAAGTGGTCCAACGAAGAACATGATGCATGAGTCGAGAGAGAGAGAGAGAGAGAGAGATAAGATGGAGAGGTGTCTTCCATCTCCGTTTTGTCCCTCGAGGACTGTGGGCGGCTCTCAGCCGCAGGTTCTGCTCCTCCCGTGTCTTGTCCCGGAGCTTGTATTATTGGAGGCATGTATTCTATCCTTAGTGGGAATCTATATGTATACTACTTACTACATTGAGGTTTGTCCCGAGGCTAGTGAAAGGAAAGAGACTGTATCATCTATGTTCTGTGCTTTCATGAACACTGACACATTCCTCTTTATGTTCATGGCAGATTTTTCTGTGCCGCCACTGTCGATTGTGCAAATCTTTCAAATCCTTATCGGTCGATTGTCCCAGAAAATATTTCTTTTAGATTTTCTGTCGAGTGACATCTCTTTCAAAAAATTTAAACAATGATTTTTAATTTAAAATTCCAAAAAACACTTTAAAATTTTATTATACATTTTTATCTAAATTTTAAAATTTTTACCATAATTATATATGTTTTAAAAAATATTATATATTATTTTTGAAACAACACTACATAGTATTTTTATTTTAAAAATACTATATACTATTTTTAAAACAAAAACGTGTTTTGTGTGGATAAAAACCAAACCATAAAAATAATATTTTTTTGAAATATATTTTTGGAAGATTAAAAATAGAGGATCACTGCTTGATAATTTTGAAAAGGGGGGTACTATTCAAGAAAAAAAAGATATTTCTCGAGCAATTGCTCATATTTATTTATCTATTAAATATATATAATATAAATATTATATATTTAATAATATTATCATGTATTAGATTGTTTCGAATAATTTAATTTTCTAGATATTAAATCTTAAGATTATATCAAAATATGTCATGAGTCTAAAGTCTATCCTTTTTTTTAATGTTTAATTAATAATATTTAACAAATAAAGATTTGACAGATCATTATAAGATGCTAATTAACTCAGTAAAAATTAACAGGTCATTATCTTATGTTCTTGTCTGGATTCTCCCACTTACCTTTGTAAAAAATTAGCCATCAAGTATGGATTATTTATTTAGTCTAATTTTTTTTTATCGCCAATAATTTATGTTCTAATTGGCTTAAAAATAAAAAATTAAAATCGAACCGTCCGTCCATTTTTTCTATATTTTTAATATCAAATTAAACCGACAAAATTTAGTAAATATATTTGTTAGAGATTAAGGCTCTGCCTACAGCTATCTTTTTTTTTTTTTTTTGCTTCCAATGGTAATTGTTTTTTATGTTTTAAAATATATTAGATAATATTATATCTTTTGATTATTTTATATTATAAGTTATAGATGCATTTTTTTTGTTTTTATTTTTTCTATCAAATTGCTAACAATATGGATAAAAGAAAAATCATTCATGTGTTCACAATTGTTTATTTTTATCACTTTTTTCCCATTGCCTTTTTTTTATGTAATCTCAAAAGCCAAACAAAGAAGTATTACTCCCCCCTTAAAAATAATTGAAAATATAGAAAAATAAAAAAAGGAAAAAAAATCTAAGAAAAACAATATAGAAAAAAAGAGAAAATAAAGAAAAATCGAATAAGAATAATAAAGAGAAAAATAGAAAATAAATAGGACTCTTTTCATTATCCAACTATTACTTAAAAATAATATAAAAAAGAAATACACAGTATATATCGAGCTCATCTCTCGGTTCCCTCCTCCTCCCCTCAATTTTGCTGTCATCCCTTGTTCCCAAAAAGATCTCATTTTTATCGCTCCGATGACCTTACCCTCCTCCTCCGCCTCCTCCACCGCGGCCACCCCAACCACCGACTCAGGCGGAGCCTCTTCCCCTTTCGCGCTTCTCTCCGACGACATCGTCCTCAACATCCTCGCGAAGCTCGAGGTCGATCCCCGCGACTGGGCCCGCCTCGCCTGCGTTTCTGCCCGCCTCTCCTCCCTCGTTCGCAACGTCTGCTGCCGCTCCCGCTGCTCCCGTTCTCTCCCCTCCGATCTCCTCCCCTCCGCCGCTGCCGCCTCCTCCGCCGCTTGGCCGTCCCTGTACAAGATCTCCGTCTGCTGTCCCGGTCTCCTCCGCGCCGGCATCCTCCTCGAGCACTCTGATTTCGGCCTCGAGCGTGACATCGGACCCCATATCTTCGTCCCCCCCCTCTCCTCCTCATCCTCCTCCTCCTCGTCTTCCACCTCCAGCGATCCCCCAAACCCCCTCCCTCTGGTCCCTTCCGAGGCCGCCGATTCTTGTTGGTCCCTCTTTGATGACCTCTACTTCGACACCGTCTACGATCATTCCGAGTCCCAAGATGCCACCTTGACGCCGATCGATCCGTCTCCGGGTGAACCTCCCATCAGAGTCGGCTCGGTTGCTCCCAAGAAGAGGAAGAAGCAGAGGGTTGGGCCGGTAGGCTCCCATTTGGCTTCCGGGCCTTGGTCTCTTAGCCGTGAGCAGGGGAACAAGCTGCTCGCCAGCCGTTTTAGGGGTGATTGTCTCTACATATGTGACTGGCCTGGATGCATTCACGCGGAGGAGAAGCGGAAATACATGCTATTTAGAGGGGTTTTCAAGAACTTTAAGCGATCAAGAGTGTGGAAGACGATAAGCGACTCGAACAGGGGCAAGATTGCGTTGGACTGTGCATTCTGTGCTTGCAGGGAGACCTGGGATCTTCACTCTGCATTTTGCTTGAGGAGGGTCTTTGGGTTTCATGATGACGGGGAGCCAGTTGTCAGGGCGTATGTTTGCGAGAATGGGCATGTCTCAGGGGCATGGACTGAGAGGCCGTTGTATGCTTAAAAATGGAATCCTTGAGTTCAAAGTGCGTGATTTGGCTGGTCGATTTGGTTTTCAAGAAGTTTTATATTGTTTATCTAAGATTCTGCTAGAACTGATGGTGTTGGGATTTGGTATTATTATGTCAATTCGACTGAAAGTGGATAACTTCCCCTGGTTTCTTTAAAAGTTCGGATGTTTAAGCTCCAATAATTGTTTCATTTCTGGATAATGCTTGGTATTTTAATTTGTCATTGGACGAAGAAGGACCTTATATTGCTTTGTTAGTTAGTGCCAAGAAGCATGTTTGTTGTGACGGCAATAATCCATAAACATCGCCATGCAACAGTTATGGCCATTGTACTGTCACCTAATTTCTTATTGCCTTGGTTGTCAATATTTGAATGTATCTAGTAAGGTGTAGTTTGAGGGGATATTCCATCATCCGGCTGCATCTTTCTGTATCTTATGTATGCTCCTTTTCTAGTTCTTAGTCTCCTACGATCATCAACTTATGTATCTTTATTTTATGGTAGTAGGCAATTTTTAAACCTATAGAGTTCATTTATGCTCATTCTTGCAGAATGGAATCTTGCTATGGGATAGCAGGGGCAGTACCGATACAGTAAAATATGCTAGGCTTGGAGGAACATGTGCTAGGTAAGCATCCCTTAGCAACATTCTTTGTACTGAACGAACCTTTTTACTGCTGCTTAATAACTAATCCAGAAGTTCGTTGTAGGAGCTGCAATTGTTTCACTTATTTGATAGCTGTACTTTACAAATTCAGCCCTGTTTTTCTGTTTTGACTATTCCATTCGAAAGTAATTTGTGTTCTAAAAATTTCAACAAATTATATTTCAACAAAAGTACTTTACAATGTGCAGGGATCATATTTCAACAAATTATTTGGATCCAAATTCTGATGCTTCTTAAAGACTTCCCACCCAGTTGTACTGCAAATCCAGTGTTCTATATTGCAGTTTCAATTAGGAGGGCTTTTGTATTTCGTTGATGGATTTTCTGGGGGAACACCTACATAGCAATTCTAACTCCAAACATTTTTCTCATGAATAGCATTCAATGTGACAAGTTCCACCCATGTATCTATGTTTGGCGTATTTTTTTTATTTGTCGCTATCCTTGTTAGCATCTTCCATCTTACCTTCAATGGTTCATTCTTTAATGGGAAATTTATCTCTGCTTTAGTAAAACTATTTTATTGAGGCTCAGGGAAATTCAGTGGTTTCAAAATAGGGTATCATGTTGCAGTTAAGGCGTTTGTAGGGTAAATGGTCATTCCTGCTTCGGATTCAAACAACAATAGAATGGCCACTGAATGACTAACATCTGGTTACAATCTGAGTTTAAGATTTTGTTATAGTGAAGAGTTGTCTTAATTATTATTATGTGGAGATATGAAAAATTAGCTTAAAATTGTTGGCTTATGGATCCGACAGAAGTTTTGTTGACGATGGCATGTAGTTCTCTCTCTATTTTTTAAATGACAATCCAAGTTTGGAAGTGCATGTTCAAAATCTGGTAAGTTGCAGATCATTGTTAGAAAACTGGTTGCCTTTCTTATGTTTTTCTTCTTTCTTTCCATGTTTTTCTTTATGCACTTTTACAGAAAAAATATACTTTATTTGTTTCTATTTAATTTTATCATGCTATTTTCATTCATGATAAATATCTAATTATTTGAATAGCATCTTTCCTAATGGCTTAACATTCTAACTCATAGACCACAAAAGAACCTAATATATCTTAAAAAGTTGTCTTTCTAATCCCAGGGGAAGTTGGTGAACACTTAGCAATTCGAATGTGCCCTCCGCTTAACAATTCTGCTTTAACTCCACAAAGAATATCTTCTTCATTCTACATTATAATTTGCACCAATGTTACATCCTAGTAATGTTCAAAAGCTAATTTGGTTTGATTTACTTCTGGGAAGATCAGAATTTAAAAAGAAAAACTCTAAAATGCAGCAACGATAGGACAGCTGTTTTCTCAAGTGGATTTTTTTTTAAATATTGGTGCCATGGTTTGGAGGACCAAGTTATCAATTCTTTCCATGTGCCTAGTAACATAGTAAAAAGATTCCTTTTGAAGAGTATTGTGGCTGTAACATCATCAAAATGTGCTAACATTGATGTCTTGATTTAAAATATAGAAGCTGGACATCTTCTGGGTCACTAACCTCCATTCATATAAGTTTTTCTCTACACATCACGGAGGATCTTCTTACCCTTCAGTTATTTTTCCCTTCAGTCTTCAAACTACAGTGTCGAGAAATCTCTATAAGTAGCATCCCGATAAAGATTTGGTTTTTGATTCGTCTGAGATCAACCTGACACTTGAAAAGAAAAATCACTATTTTTATGGGGTTCAGAATTTAATGTACATTATGTGTGGAACATATGCATTTGCCTTTTCTTGTAGATAAATTAAAATGATGATTCCAGAGTTTATGCCAAGAAAAGGCATGGTTCTGTGAAGATATTGTGCTCTTTATGAGCGTTTATTGATATCACAGACTTCTACATAGATATTGTGCTCTTTATAGATGTTTTTGGAGTTATACATCTTCAGGCAGGTTGATAGAATTGAAGTTTGACAGATTTTAGGTAAATATGTAGGGAAATATAGTCACCTGCATCTTTAGCTGCAATGCAGAAACAAGTTCTCTACTTGTATGGATAAGACTGCATATATCCAGATGTGCATTAACAGGAGCCTCATGTACTGGGTTCATCTGTCTACATCTTTAGCTGCCATGGTTGTTTGGAGGCTTGTGGTAGTGATAGATTGGGCAGACATTCAGTTATGCTTTTGAGCAATGATGTTAGTAGCAGGAGAAATAGCAACAGTACTTTAAGAGGTTCGCTAACATGATAGATTAGATTAGGTAGATGATTTCTTTCTTAATCTACTTTATTTCTGTATATTTACTGCTAATATTTCTTTCTTTAGATTAGGTAGATGATTTCTTTCTTATTCTACTTGAGATTAGTAGATGATTTCTTTCTTTTCATTTTTGTGTATTTACTACTAATATTTTCCAGTTTCTCTTTAGTTCTGTTTATTCATTCTTGGTAACAGTGACGATTGCTGTGCTAGTCCTGTTGTCTTTGGTATAGTATCTTGATTGTTTGGTGCTTGACTGGAAATTGGACTGTATTGTTTGTTCTATCTTCTTACTTTTGGGGAAAGCTTAAGTTTTGGCTACCATGTTCTTTGTTGTTACATAAGTTATCAGAGAGATTATTCGGTTGCCGCTTGTTCAACTGTAGGAACTTTTTCTGCAAGATACAGTTAGTAATCCCAAGTTCAATTTGTTCTATCTTTATTAAGATAGAACAACTTATTTTGATCCTTGATAGACTTGTTAGACAACTATGTTAAGATCTAGTGTTCCTTTCTGCACTAGAGAATTCCTAGACATTCTTAATGAACTGGTCCCCCAATGTAAATTTGTCTATTACATACATAAGACAACACCAAAAAGTTTTCCTATGCTGAACTATTAATACCGGTTTTTCTGGTCTTAGTTTTCTTTGTATATGTGTTCTTCTTGACATTATGCACCTGAGTTAGCTCAAGTTATCTACCATGTTTGTAGAAAAGTCTAACCAAATTAAAGTTGGATGAAGTGTCATGCTTAACTTGATGTTAAAATGCTGTGGTAGACTATATGATGATTTTTATGCCCATCATGGCAACTTTTTCAATTCAAGTAGCCTTCCTGTTGTCAGTGCATGCGTCACTTAATACAATTTCTGTGACTTCCATTGAGAATTAAGATTTGTGGTATCCTCTTCATCCAATAAGTTAATCTACATTTTGGCTTCTTCTTCCTGTCTGACCTGTGCAGGTCATACATGAGACAACCAGGAAAGAGAAAACAGCCAATGAAAGAGACTATCACTGTTCTGGCTGGCATGATCTTTCCCAGAAGTCTCCAATCCCAGTATTAAATCAAGTGTAGATGCCACTTTCTCTCTTTGCCTACTTCTTAACGCAATAGTAATAATTATGGTCATCATGACCATCAAATTAGGTCCTTTTTTAAAGTTATGTAGAGCTTTACTAGTGACTAATAACCATAGTGATATCAATTTTTTTTTGGAAAAGTTTGAATTGATTGAGGCACTGAAAAGTGCTAAAAAGAGCTTGTAATATATAATTCACCAACACAAACACTGATGGTGGTTTAACATCTCAACTGATATATTATTTTAGGTGGGTGTTAGTCTAATTGATAAAGATCTTGACAATTTAGCTCTACTCAAATCATATTTTTATTATTTATTTTTTTAAGAAAATAATACACAACTCTGTTCATGAATGTACTACTAACTATTCTCATAAAAAAATTAGATGCTCATGATGAATTGTTTGTTTTGCTGTCTACTTCTTGATTATGATGTTGCACTAACTATGCTTAATAATTACTAAAAATCAATAAACAACGAGGAGTTTTATACTAAAAAATAAATAAAAAATGTAGCACTAAGATATTATCCCTTCCATTTTTGACTTAGCCCACAAAATTCCACCATTATCATCTGCATGAAGGACATCTTTTTGCGCGCCATGCTAAAAAAAAATACTTACGTCACTACACGGGCAACCGCACCGGACGACTACTTGCGTGGCTTTTACCGCTTCCTCTTCCTCCTCACCTTCGTGCTCTCAGGAGACTCGAGCGAGAGGAGATGAGGGAAGGGAGACCAGCCTGGTTGCTAATCCTAGGAGTGGTACTCCTGCTGTTTTTGTCTTCGTTAGCAGAGGGTTCGGGGCAACTGACGGAGCCCAGCTTCAGCAGAGCTGACTTCCCTTCAGACTTCATCTTCGGAGCTGGGACGTCGTCTTATCAGGCAAATCTCTGCCAACTGGCTTGTCATCTCGTTCCATAGTCGGGGTGTTAAATCCTCGATCACCGTCCATGACCTGTTCTTCATAGATTCTTAGTAAGGATGTTTTCTCCCTTTGATGATGCTTACTGGGTATCAGTCAGTGCACTCTCACATGCTTCACTGCAAATCTTACCTGGTTATGTGTGAGACTGCCTATCACTACCCTATCTATTCATCATCTTCTTGAGTTTTTCTTGATATGAGATATAGCAGAGAGAACATGAGAGATTGCAGAGAGAAAATAGGTGAAGGGGGATGAAGATGAAAAAGCTATATGACTGAGATTGCATATGTAGGTGGAGGGAGCAGTATCTGAGGATGGAAGGAAACCAAGCATTTGGGATACCTTTACTCATGCAGGTGAACATTCCTTGTTTCCTCTTCAATTACTTCACCTGGTATTACATAGAGTTTGAAATCTGGAACTCTTGTAATTTGTTGTTATTTTTGCGATGAATAACTTGGGGATTTGAATGGGGATGATGAATGTTTCAGGGCGAATGCGGGACAAGAGCACAGGAGATGTGGCTTCCGATGGCTACCACAAATACAAGGTCTGCAACTTCTACCTTAATCTATTGAAAAAAATAAAATAAAATTCTTCATTTAAAGGTGTCACAAAATTACTTGTTCCAATCTAGACCTTTCTTGTTCCTTGTTCTATTGTGCCAAATTGTCTGGACAAAACATGTTTCTGGCTCCAACACTGTGGCAAAAGGAAGAAGGATTTATCCATAGAAATCAAAACATGTCCCATGTTAATGCCATCTATGAAGACAAACATAAAATAGAACAGTAATGTATAGAGCAATTTTTTCTTAAGTTGTAAGAGTAAATATATAGTATCTAGGTTCGTTCATGGTTATGCATAGGACACATACAAAAAGTTTTAATCATACCTAAATGCTTTTATTTTCACAGTAAGCAAAATGGCCATGACTCAGATGTGTGGTAGATAGGGAGCCCTTTAGAAATATATGGTCACAAGAAGAAGGGGATCTAAATTTCTTTATAAACCTTTTTCTCCAAAGCCTACTCATCATAGATTTCTCTGCTTGGTAAACTTTTAGTCTCTACATGGCTTGACCAGTTCTTGGATCTGAAATTGACCATGATGCAATAACCTGTTTTTTCACCTACAACTCGGTTCAAGAAAATATGCACTTATGCTGTCCCACAAAAGTCAAAGAAGAGACATTTTTTATCACAATATTAGAAACTTTAAGCATACTTACATCTCTTAGTAATGTTTACTTCCCACGTTTGTCCAATTATAATTGCCAATGAGATATATATGACATAGCAAGTATTTCTAAAGTCCTCTATGTTTAAATATTAATAAGGTGGGTTTTTCCCCTGTTGAAACTTGAAAAAAAAAAGGTAGAAATATGAGTTTTTCTGATGATTAATTTGGTGAATTTTCATCGAAAACCATTCATTGAATTCTTAGGAGTACAAATGCAGTCATCAGAAACTTGTTCTGAAACTTTGCCCTTTTCCTTCTCTGAATATAGGATATATGAAGAATAGTTGCACTATTTAATAAAGCAATTTCAGGATGAAAAAAGATTGTTTTGTTAAAATATGTGATATGTTGAAGGAATACCGCCAAAGTTTATAAATATGTGATCAGTTGATTCTTCAAGTTCTCAAACTCATCAACAAGGAAAAAAGAAGGAAAAAAAAAAAAAAGTCTTGCTCTAGCTATACCAATATCGACATTTTCCCCTATTGCAAGTTTATTAGCTACCAGTTCTATCAACTTTTTTACTTATTTATGATCCAAGAAGTCTTCTCTGATATATATAGACCATGGCCTAATGTACTTTAAGCTACAAATAGGCCACCACTAAGTTTAAGATTATTAAGCACACGTAAGGAGTATCCAGATAAAAAAATTTCAAAGACATAGGCTTATTCATCAGGGGTGAGTCTTTTTTACAAGTGAGGTAATATTTCAGGAAGATGTCAAGCTGATGGCTGAAACAGGACTGGACTCCTACAGATTCTCCATCTCTTGGTCCAGGCTTATCCCAAGTATGACTTGATCGAAACATTTAGATCTCATACAAAAGTGGTGTTGTTTATGTGATGTTACTTGTTCTGCAGATGGTAGAGGAGCTGTTAATCCTAAAGGCTTACAGTTTTACAACAACCTGATTGATGAGCTAGTAAAATATGGTATGTCTTTCTTTTAAGTGTGTTTTCAGTATGTGTGATTATGCAATTATAATCTACCTCTCAACTGGAACTGCTAACCAATTAGACGACAAATCAACACTTCTGATGAATGATCATGCATGAAAAATGCTTAGACTTCTCTTCTTGGAAATTATACCTTTAGTGAGGCAATCATTTCTTGAACTAGATTAGAATGAACTATGAAACTATCCGACAAGCTTCTAACTGTATCTGTTCATAGCTAAATCATTTCCGAGTGTTACTCTCCGAATATTAAATTTAATTGGCAAACTCTATAATTAAAACTAAATCATTCTCTTGCAAAGAAGCTCGATGAATGATAAACGAGGGAGAATCATAAGAGATAAAAAAAGAGAATGTACATTTTGCATACTCATAGAGATAAGGCATTCTTTTGTGCATGATCCAAATAGATAATCTATACTTAATAATTATATGTTTGGCAATCATTTAAACACATAATAGCTGCAAGAAAGATTAAAAAAACAAAAACAGGATACAATTATTTCCAGAAGAAGTAGCGGTAAGCAATGTGATACATAAGATTTGAATTTAATTTCTGTTTGAGAATAGATTTTTATGATAGTCAATATCCAATCCTTGTTCATAAATTTATTCCTTTCTTGAATGATGCTGTAGGAATCAAACCTCATGTGTCATTATACCATCTTGACCATCCCCAAGCACTTGAAGATGAGTATTCAGGATGGTTGAGCCCCAAAATGGTGTAAGATGTCCTTCGATGACTAGCATACTTCAATGTCACTACTCATTAGTACAATTTCTCAATCCCAAAACTAATTATGATAATCTCAGCCAAATAAGCTGACATGTAAAGATGTACTTCAGGGATGATTTCACAGCATTTGCAGATGTATGCTTCAAGAATTTTGGTGACAGAGTTCCTCAATGGACGACTATTGTCGAACCCGGTATAATGTCACTGGGTGCATATGACATGGGAACACTTCCACCAAATCGGTGCTCTTATCCATTTGGCATCAATTGCACAGTAGGAAATTCGACGACAGAGCCCTACATTGTGATTCACAACGTCCTATTAGCCCATGCATCGATCGTCAAATTATACAAAAGCAAATATCAAGTAAGTCATTTGCCTTCTTCACTTTGTGTTATCCACTATTTTACCATGTCAACATTGATTTTATAAATTTACCATTTATACAGGCAGAGCAAAATGGGTGGATAGGCATTAATGTCTACACTTTCTGGTTTTATCCATTCACAAACTCTTCTGCAGACATTGAGGCAACCCAAAGAATTCTTGAGTTTTATGTTGGCTGGTATTCTACTTAATTCAGTGCGCATTATCTTCTAGTCTCACACGATTGTGTTCTAATGAGCTATCCACTATTAGGATCCTAAATCCGTTGGTGTTTGGAGACTATCCTGAGGTCATGAAGAAGATCGTCGGCTCGCGACTCCCATCCTTCACCAAATCTCAGTCTGAACAAATAAAGGGTTTATTTGATTTCATTGGCGTGAATCACTATACTTCAATATATGTCAAAGATAACATCAATGCTTCTGAGATGGGTCTTCACGACTTTGTTATGGATTCCTTAGCCTTGGTGACAAGTAAGTTATTCTCTTGCATTTTTGGTTTAGATTTGCATTGTGTTTTAAGCTGTAGTGAGCTGCTTACTACCGATGCTTCGATGTAGCTTCAAGAAATGAGACACCTGGTCAGGTAAAAAGAGTAGAGTTAGTCTTCCTAGCATGATGTAGTTTCTTCACTGTGAATGCTTGAAATGGGCTAACATCTGCTGCAACATAACCAGTATAACCCTATGGCACCTTCAACATTCGATCCTCAGGGGCTGCAATACATGTTGGAGTATCTCAGAGATGCCTATGGAAATCCTCCTCTTTTTGTTGAAGAAAATGGTCAATTCTGCCACTCCTTTTCATTATGGATTAAAAAGATGCTTTGTTTTTCATCGAGTACTGTAATTTCTATCAGGCTATGGCATAGGAAGGAGAGAGAGCGGCCTTAATGACACCGATAGGATCAATTACCTGAATGGCTTCATCGGTAGCACGCTCGATGCTATCAGGTCGATATTGATGTTTTGATTACGTGCATATGATAAGCCTCCAAACATAGGAAGTAATGCTTTAGATTTACCATCAAGATTTTTTGAGTTTTTATTAAAAATATAAATAAAAATTCAAATATTCTTAATATAATTAAAAATATGATTCTTTTTAGAACTTAATGATAGCAAAAGATCGATATAGCCAACCCTAAATAGTTGTTAATACTTATTGGAGGATCTTTTGTTTGCAGAAATGGAGCGAATGTGAAAGGTTACTTCGTTTGGTCGTTCATAGATGTCTTTGAGTTCTTGACCGGATATCAATCTCGTTGCGGATTGTACCATGTGGATTTTGACGATGAAAACCGGAAAAGAAAGCCGAAGCTCTCTGCCATTTGGTACTCTAAGCTTCTTGAAAGAAAGGATGGCATGAAACTAAACAAAACTGCAATGGCTACAGAATACCATGCTCGGTGGTAAAATTCCTCTGCAGAATTCCTGTGTTAAATAGATTAAGATCACACGAGTGGGTCGATTCAGTTTTCTCGTCTTGAGCAAATACAGGCACTGGAATTTGCTCAATACAAAAAGGATCTAAAACTGGTAAGACTGTGGAAATAAAGTGGTCTACTCCTTCATATTAAGTGTTTTTGTATGAGTTTAAGCATGTAATTCATAAGTTGCTGCATATGAGTTACATTTCACCTCATTCACCTAAACTGGAGAATTGTTATTGGACGATCTATAATGCATCACTTCTTGAAAGAAAGATTTTAGGGAAGAAAGGGGTGGTAATGAACCTTGATACTAGTTGTGATGGATGTGGATATCATCTCCTTGAATCTGCTATTCCTGTTTTCTTCGAGTTGCCAGCGAGCCAAACTTTCATAGTCCACGTATCGTGTCACTTGCAAAAGTGTGGCAGGGAAATCATACCTCTTATGTTGGAGATGTTCTGAACTTGAATGTAATCTGTCTCCAATTGCATCTCTCTTTTCTTTCTCTGGAAAAAAAAAAGTTCATGTTCTGCATGAGATTGTATTGGCCATGTTCTGTAAGCTGAATGCATAAGTTGGCTGGCACAATTAAACTGCGACTGCTTGTCACTTGTAAGTCCTTCGAACCACAATAAGGGGAACTTTATTTGAGCCAAGAATTAAGTCCTTCAAATGTGCAACTTCAAGTATATCTTCCATCTCCAATCAACCTGTGGTAATGAAGTGCAGCAGTCGAGGAGTTCATACGAAGATGCCTACCGGAAACCATTGATACTTCTCTCCGGCAGGAACAGAGATCAGACATCAGATTCATGTCATTCATTCAGAAGACTGCAGATCATAGATGTTAAAAAGTTATTTAGGCTGTCAAAGAAGAATAATTGTAAGGTTTAAGAGATAAGGAACTCACGTCGAGGTGTTATCCATCCTAGACAACTTCATCAGCTTCTCTCGGTCGGTATGTTTATGCATAACTATTTTAGAGACAATAGAGCTTAAAATTTAAAATATCATCTAATAAATTTTAACACTACTTTAGGAGGATGTCAATAAAATCAAAATCAAAATTAATACAAAAATATGCGGTGTTCATCGCACGTCTGACCAACTCCATTCATGAACAAAGCCTGCTCTTCATCCAATAAGTTCATCTACATTTTGGCTTCTTCTTCCTGTCTGACCGGCGAAGGTCATACATGAGAAAACCAGGAAAGAGAAAACCACCATTAAAAGAGACTTTCATGTTCTGGCTGACATGATGTTTCCCACAAGTCTCCAATCCAATATTACATCAAGTGTAGATGCCACTTTCTCTCTTTGACTGCTCAACGCAATGGTAATAATTATGGTTATCATGACCATCAAATTAGGTCTTTTTTTTAAAGTTATGTAGAGCTTTACTAATAACTAATAACCATAGTGATATCAATTTTCCCAAAAAAGTTTGAATTCATTGAGGGATTGAAAAGTGCTAAAAAGATCTTGAAACCACAACTATAATGCACGAATATAAACATTAATTATGGTTTGAAACCACAACTCACATATTTTAAAAGATGTTAGCTACTCTAATTAATAAAGATATTGATAGTTTATCATAAAAATTTGAGTCTTGAGTTCAATTTTTATTTTTATTATTTATTTTATTTTAAAAAAATAATATGTAACTATTCTCATAAAGAATTAGATTCTCACAAGGAACTGTTTGTTTGTTGTCTACTTCTGGATTGTGATGTGGTACTAACTATGCTTATTAATTACTAATATCAATAAACAATGAGGAGTTATATACTCAAAACAAATGTAAGACCAAAATATTATCCCTTCCATTTTTGACTTGGCCCACAAAATTCCACCATTTTCTATCTTCGAGAAGGCCATCTTTTTGCGCGCCATGCTCAAATAAAATACTAACCGCACAACGGGGGCGCCGGCACCGGACGGCTACTTGCGCGGCTTTGACCGCTTCCTCTTCCTCCTCCTCACCTTCGTGCTCTCTGGAGACTCGAGCGAGAGGAGATGAGGGAAGG
>LVTN01000565.1:113324-123874 GCA_001649415.1 Musa itinerans | reverse complement strand
TGTGTGTGTGTGTGTGTGTGTGCGCGCGCGCGCACAATGAGAATCAGATTGTGATGAGATCATGATAATGAGACTGATTCACCTTTAAACACACATCCTAAATAATCTCAGTCATAGGTAACTCGAGAGGGACATCGAGATAACTAGACAGACTGGTGTGTTGTATACTCGTCCATATGATGGATGTAACTGGTCTCATAGCTGCTCATGTGGGGACACTAGGGATATACAAGTGCTCATTGGAGAATGAGTTTACTGATTGATCCGCCTATGAAATGCTGGATGTTTGATGATACATTATAGTTAGATAGTGATTCCGTAGTGGTATATTTGGCCCTTAGACTTGAGACACCAAGGATGTCTTGTTTTAGTACTTCACTCTTTGATACTAAACTTATAGGTTTGGAGGTTCTAAATCTAGCACAGTCGGTCATCGAGAGTGGGATTCAACCTTACGAGGACTATTGAGTGTCGATAGAAGATCATTCGATCTTGGTGTCATGAGAGGAATATCCCATGTGTTCTTGCTCAAACAAATCCCTAGCCAAGGTCATTCAGATTGAGAGAGAGAGTTCTTCGAGAGACTCCGATTAGAGCGAGACTCAAGTAGAAACAATATGGGTCTGACAACACTATGCCCGGCATATGGACTTTGGGATATTAGATGGATCAGAGACTATAGGTATATGGTAATTATGGATAGACAGGTCCAATGGATTGTATTTCCCTGTATCGTTTAGGGACTGCGGCGTAATGGCCTAGTACGTCCGCAATCGATAAGTCGAGTGAATTATTAACAATATAATAATTCACTAAACCAGAAGGAGTTCTGACATGTATGACTCACCGCCAGCTCGATATTGGACCTAGAGGGTCACACACATATTATAGGCTTTGCAATGAGTAGAGGTTCAGATATAAGATATCCACTAGAGCCCCTATCTTATTGGATATCCAATAAGCTCCTGAATTATTGGATTCTATGGAGAGATTATTGGATATAGATCCACTAATTTAAGAGGCTTGGGTAGTTGGATTGAGATACAATACCCAATAGGGCAGGATCCATTAGGGTTAAGTTGATAGGGGACCTCTATAAATTGGAGGGAACCAATGGTTCATAGGCTATAGCCTATTTAGGTTGTCATCTCCTATTCTCCTTTCCCCTTCTCCTCCTAAGATAGCAGGCCTGGAGATTTGAGGAGCATCGTTGCAGCCTTGCTGTGTGGATCACTGCTAGAGAGGAGGGCGTTTGACTTCCTTCATCCTCTCCTACAGATCTGTTGGGATTCAAGGATATACAATCTCCCTAGGTAACACAATTTTTAATATATGCAGTTTTAAGTTTTGCGGATTTTACGCACCAATCTTCGCACGACAACGAACACATATTTGGGAAATTTAGGGATTTTATTTTCTATTCTTTCATTGCACATGTGATGTCACCCCCCATATATCTTATATCCGAACCTCTACTCATCGCAATGCTTATCATATGTGTGTAACCCTCTAGGCCCAATATCGAGCTGGCCGTGAGTCATACCTATCAGAACTTCTTCTAAGTTAGTGAATTATTATCTCTATAATAATTCACTCGACTCATCGACTACGGACGTACTAGGCCACTACGCCGTAGTCCCCAGACGATACAAGGGAATCTAATCCATTAGACCTCTCTGTCCTCAATTATCTTGTACCTATAGTCCCTCATCCATCTAATATCTCAGATACCGTATATCGAGCATGGTGCTATCAGACTCATACGGTTTCTACTCGAGTCTCGCTCTAATCGGATTCTTCCAAAGAACTCTTTCTCTCAACTCGAATGACCCTAGCCAGGGATTTGTCTGAGCAAGAACACATGGGATATTTCTCTCATGACACCGAGAGTGGATGATCCTCTATCGACACTCAATAGCCCTCGTAAGGTCGACTACCACTCCCATTGACCAGCTGTACTAGATCTGGGGTAGCCAAACCTATAAGTCTGGTATCAAAGAGTGGAGCACTCATACAGGACATCCTTGGTATCTCAAGTCTAAGGACCAGATACACCATCATCAACCATCCAGCATTCCGTAAGCGGATCAATCAGTGAACTCATTCTCCAATGAGCACTTGTACTATATCCCTAGTGTCCCCACACGAACAGCTATGAGACCAACTGCATCCATCATATGGACGGGTATACAGCACACTAGTCTGTCCGATTATCACGATGTCCCTCTCGAGTAACCTATGACTGGGATTATTTATGATCTATGTTTAAAGGTGAATCGATCTCATTATTATGATCTCATCACGATCTGATTCTCATTGCACAAATCCAAGGACATCACAATATATATATATGCATATATGCAATAGTTAATATAAAGTGATATATGCCAAAATATAATAAGCAAAAAGATTTTGTATCAAGTCACACGTGCCATCACTCACGTGCTTGCTGGGCACTTATGACTAGTAGAATTGACGCAATATCGATCAAATTTTGATTAAATCATCATTAAAACCACTAATTATAGTATTAAAAAACTTAATTAAAACCTAAACAAACATATGGTCCAATTCTTAATATGCATGAAATATAAATATTTAACTTATTAAGTATTTAATTTTTAAAAAAATTAATATTAAACATACTAACAACAACATTAAAGATCTTAATTACTCCTAATTAATACTATTCTAACATCAAAAGCATATCAAACAACATATTAGATATTAAGTCATACATCACATGTAATAAGCTTAATCATCTCATAAATCAATAAAAATCTACAAATAAAATATATATCTCTTGATTAGAATATTCTTCCTCTTAATCCTCCTAGATTAGCCTCCTAAATTTGATCCAATTCATAAATTATTGCTTTGTTAAGTTTATGTAATAACCCTCATTTTTGAAATTTAGGTAAGGGACCTATTTGTGAAAATCTAAGGACCTATTTATAAATTGGAAGACCTATTTGCGAATATAAAAATTTTAGTGATTAAATTGTTAAAGTTATAAAAAAAATAAAAATAATGATTTTATCACATCGCCACTCATGCACCTTTGTTTCCCACATGAGGAAACAAAGGAAGTGTGGTGCGCCGGGGAAAAGAAGGGAAGAAGAGGAGAAGAAGAGGAGGAGGAGGACGGAGGTTGCAGCTACGAGAGAAAAATGAGAGGAAGAAGAGGATAAGAATAGAAGAAGAAAAAGATTTGGAGTTGCTCTACCCACGTTAAGAGACACAACCTCGACAAATTATAATCCAAGATGGAGCGATACAAGTTTGTATGATACCCTAAGGAAACTTGTGGGTATTATTTATATCACCCCAAGGAAACTTGAGGAGCGCCTTCGCCACATTTGCCGTATGGATCACTATTGGAGAGGAAGACATCTAACCTCCTTCATCTTCTCCTGTATATCTATAAGTTTTCAGGGATATACGATCTCCCTAGGTAATGCATCTTTTATATGTGCACAATTTTCGATTTTGTGAATTTTTGCGCATCAATCTTCGCATAACGATGAGAAACCTTTCTTTGTGGGAAATCTGAGATATTTATTTTCTGTTCTTTCACTGCACATGTGGTGTTACCCTAGGTTCCCCAATAATGAGTTCTAACAACTCAGTGGCTCTCTCTCCAGTTCCACTAAATGGATAGTTGGTCAATTTTCTACGAAAGCAAGACTTGTAAGTCGCATATGACTCATAATCAAATGAATCTAAGTATCCATCCTTCAGCAACCTTTATATTCTTCCTTCATTGATGTAATCTAGCCTACAATGCCACAAGTGCATACTGTTTATCTCATCTCATTTTCTCTTTAACACACTTTTATTTATAATATGTAGAGTAATATCTAGCATAAACAAATCATTATGCAATATTCTTCTAGTGATGATCTTATCATCCTATATAATTGAACAACCATTGTTCTCACAAACTAATTTATATCCACTAATTGTCAAATATAAAATGAAAACAATATTTTTGATAATAAAAGGAATGAAATAACATGCATCTAATGCAATAGTAGCTCCACCAGGCAGATGTGGGGTGACCTCGCCAATAGTAACTACAATAACTTTTGCTCCATTACCCATTTGCTCCCACTATTTTCTCACAAAATACATAACACCCTTAAGTATGTGAATCAGAAGACTCCCGACGGATCTCTAGTGAGGACCGAGATCTAATTGGCGTCTTAATGTAACCTTGAGGGATTCGGAACCATCATGGCCTTGAGGGACTCAAACAATCATGATGTTCAATTAAGTCATCACTATCATTACAAGATGAGTCAAATTCGATGATATATCATCAAAGGACTCAACTAAGAATATCACGTCCTCAGGTCACCGGTAACATCTCTATGTCATAGGCAATATCTCAAATTGCATATAGGTGAGCCTCGAGGGACTCAACCAACTCAACCTACGTCGAGAATCGATTTCACCCTATAATAATGAAGGTCATGTGGGTTAATCTAATTACCTCATACTTACATACTTAATATTATCATGAGAGGGGTTTTTGATTTGGTCTCCTAATATGACGTGTCATACACATACATATTTAATATATATCTATATCACATGCAAATATATATACATATATAGTATACGTATAATCAATCACATATTACATGAGCAATCACACCAGATGATCATAGACCATAGCCAATCAAGCCCGAGCTAGTGGGCCCAATCACTCATCATGATCTATGTGTGCATCAGTGCATCTCCATATCCTATGATTGTGTTGGGAAATCTAGGGGGAGATATCAAATGCGTAGCGGAAGAACATAAAAAAATAAAATCCCCAAATTCTCAAATATGTTTTCGTCATCATGCGAAGATTGGTGCACAAAATCTGTGAAACTTAAAAACTACGTATAAGATATATTGTGTTACCTAGGGAGATCGTATATCCCTGAATCCCTGTAGATTTCTAGAAGAGGGTGAAGGAGGTCATGTGCCTTCCTCTCTAGCGATGATCCACACAATAGGGCTACGACGATGCACCTCAAAACTTTAAACCTACTCTAAGGTAGATAGGGGGAGGAGAATAGGAGAGGCAAACAAAAGGATCTAGCCTATGAATCACTGATTCCCTCATATTTATATAAGTCCCTTGTCAACTTAACCCTAATGGATCTTACTCTATTAGGTATTGGATCTCCATCCAACTACCCAAGCTGTTTAGATTAGTGGATCTCTATCCAATTATCTCTCATAGGCTCTTATTAGATTTCATCCATAGGATCCAATAATTCATGGGCTTATTGGATATCCAATAAGATATGGGCTCCGGTAGATATCTTATATCTGAACCTCTACTCATATCAATACCTACCATATATATGTGACTCTCTAGGCCCGATATCGAGCTGGCCATGAGTCATACTTATCAGAGCTCCTTCTGGCTTAGTGAATTATTATCTATATAATAATTTACTCGACTCATCGACTACGGACGTACTAGGCCACTACGCTGCAGTCCCCAGACGATACAGGGGAATCCAATCCATTGGACCTGTTTGTCCTCAATTACCGTGTACCTAAAGTCCCTCATTCATCTAATATCCCAGAGACCATATACCAGGCATGGTGCTATCAGACCCATACGGTTTCTACTCGAGTCTTACTCTAATCGGATTCTCCAGGAGAACTCTTTCTCTCTCAATCCAAACAACCCTGGTTAGGGATTTGACTGAGCAAGAACACATGAGAAATTCCTCTCATAAGACCGAGAGTGGATGATCCTCTATTAACATTCAATAGTCCTCGTAAGGTTGGCTACCACTCCCAAGGACCGGCTATGCTAGATCTGGAACCACCATACCTATAAGTATGGTATCAAAGAGTGGAGTACTCATATCGGACATCCTTAATGTCTCAAGTCTAAGGACCAAATACACCATTGGGACTACGGAATTGTTGTCTGACAATAAGGCGTCATCAACCATCCAACATTCTGAAAGTGGATCAATCAGTGAACTTATTCCCCAATGAGCACTTGTTCTATATCCCTAGTGTCCCCACACGAGCAGCTATAAGACTAGCTGCATCTATCATATGGATGGGTATACAACACACCAGTCTATCTGGTTATCTTAATGTCCCTCTCGAGTAACCTATGATCGGGATTATTTAGGATATGTGTTTAAAGGCGGATCGATCTCATTATCGTGATCTCATCACGATCTGATTCCCATTGCATAGATCCAAGGACATCATAGTATATACATGTGTATATACAACAATCAATATAAAGTGATAAAATACTAAAATATAATAAGTAAAAAGACTACGTGTCAAGTCACACGTGTCATCACTCACGTGATTGGCTTACAGGGCACCTATGACTAACAATCTCCCATATGACCTAAAGCCAATAACCTATGTGTCTGATCCCCATCAGACCCCTGTGACGCTTAAAGATAATTTGAGATAACAACTTTATTAGTGGATCTACATTGTTATCTTCGAATGGAACTCTTTCCACTTTTATATCTCCTCGGGTCACGATTTCTCTGATTAGGAGGAACCTCCTCAAAATGTGCTTAGACTTCTGATGAGACCTGAGTTCCTTCGCTTGAGCAATCACCCCGTTTCGCTTGAGCAATCACCCCGTTGTTATCACAATATAAGGGAATCGACTCCTCGCTACTTGGCACGACTCCAAGATCTGTGATGAATTTCTTTATCCAGACTCCCTCCTTTGCTGCCTCTGTTGCAGCAATGTACTCTGCCTATGTGGTTGAGTCAACAATAGTATCTTGCTTGGAACTCTTCCAGCACACTGCTCCTCTATTTATGGTGTACACATACCTTGAATTCGACTTGCTATCATCGACATCAGACTGGAAACTCGAGTTTGTATAGCCTTCAACCCTGAGGTTACTACCTCCATATATCAATAAAAGATCCTTAGTCCTTCTCAACTACTTAAGGATACATTTTACTACTTTCTAGTGCTCCAAGCCTGGATCCGCCTGATACCTACTCATGACACTCAGAACATACACTATATCAAGCCTAGTACATAGCATGGTATACATGATAGAGCGATATGATATCCTATCCATGTTCGCCCTTTCTTCAGGAGTATTTAGGGACATATTCCTAGAAAGTGATATCGCATGTCTATGTACAAATCTTTTGACAATGATGTTTATGTACCTGGATTGGGACATGACAAACCTCCTCTTGGATCTATCTCTATAGATTTGAATCCCCAAGATATAAGATGTTTCCCTTAAGTCCTTCATGGAGAAGTGTCTAAATAACTAAATCTTTATTATGGATAGCATTACTACATTAATCCCAATAATCATGATGTCATCTACATATAACACCAAGAAGGTGATAGCACTCCCACTTACCTTCCTGTATATATAAGGCTCATCTTTGTTCTTAATGAAGTCATAAGATCTGATTGCCTCATCAAATCTTATGTTCCAACTTCGGGAAACTTGCTTTAGTCCATAAATGGATCTAAGTAACTAGCACACCTTATTTGGGCAGTCCTTGGACATGAATCCCTCGGGCTGTATCATATACACCTCCTCTTCGAGGTTGTCATTGAGGAATACAATTTTCACGTCCATTTGTCGGATCTCATAATCATAGTATGCTGCAATAGCCAATAGAATTCAGATAGATTTTAGCATGGCTACGGGTTAGAAGGTTTCATCATAGTCCACACCTTGCCTTTGATGATACCCCTTAGCCACTAGCCTTGCTTTATAGGTCTTTACCTTTCCATCTACTTCGATCTTCTTCTCAAAGATCCATTTGCAACCGATGGGTATAATACCCTCATGTGTATCAATTAGGTTCCAAACCTTCTTGGAGTACATAAAATCCATCTCAGAATTCATGGCTTCTTGCCACTTCCCGGAGTCTATACTCATAATAGCCTCCTCGTAGGTCTGAGGATCAATATCCTCTACATCCTCTCATCTAATATATCCCACATATCTCTCAAGAGGATGAGATACTCTATCGGACCTACGTAAAGTCGGAACTTGTGTGCTAGGTACCTAAACAGACTCGGGTTATAGAGTGGTGCTCAAGCTAGGTTCTCTAACCTCGCTCAACTCTATCATGTTCCCACTATCTCCGCCAAGAATGTGTTCTTTCTCAAGGAACACCACTCTCTTGGCTACAAAGACCTTTTGGTCCTTGGGATGATAGAAATAATACCCACAAGTTTCCTTGGGGTATTCCACAAACTTGCACTGCTTCATCCTCAATTCTAATTTATCGGGGTTATATCTTTTAACATGGGCAAATTAGCCCAAAATCTTAACAACCTTAAGATCGGGCTTCTTTACTTTTCATATCTCATATGGTGTAGACACTACTGACTTAGTTGGAACTCTATTCAAAAAGAAAGTTGTAGTATCTAGGGCATATCCCTAGAATGAGATGGGTAGGTTATCAAAACTCATCATGGACCGTACCATGTCTATTTATGTGTGATTCCTCCTTTTAGATACACCATTAAGCTAAAGTGTATAAGGAGGTATCCATTGGAATAGAATCTCATGGTCATTGAGGAATTAGGTAAACTCTATATTCAAGTACTCACTTCCTCGATCTGATTGAAGAGTCTTGATACTCTTTCCTATCTGGTTCTCCACTTCATTTTTATACTCTCTGAATTTTTCAAAGGCCTCAGACTTGTACTTTATTAAGTACACATGTTCATACCTTAAGAAATAATCAGTAAATGTAATGAAGCAGGAGAAATAACCAATGGCATGAGTTGACATGGGTTCATATACATCACTATGTATGAGTTCCAACAGCTCAATGGCTCTCTCTCTAGTTCCACTAAATAGAGAGTTGGTTAGTTGCATATGACTCATAGTCGAATGGATCTAGATATCCATCCTTTAGTAACTTTTGAATCCTTCCCTCATGGATGTGACCTAGCCTACAATGCCACAGGTATCCATCTTTTCATGTTATCTCTGTAACTTAGGAGTCATAGAGCCCAACATGTAATACTGAGCAAGAGTGGAGTCATCAATATATTTTACGTAACGAGCGATCTCATCCTCGCTTGCCCCTTCCTCGGGCGTAGGCATCACTGTATTAAGGATGTACGTGATTTTCTCTGCCGTGAGAACAATTCTCAAGGTGCAGAGCCAATCGGTATAATTCATACCAGTGAGGCAGTTGACATCAAGTATACCACGTAAGGAATTTGAAAGCAACATTTTTTCTGAAAATAAAAATACAACAGAAATAAATAACATGTAGATTTTATAAAAATAAACAATTAAGATATGGAGTTTTATCTTAATCTACTCCCACTATTTTACTGGCGAGTCTCGCGACACCCTCAGCACGTGAAACAGAAGTCTTCAGTAGACTTCTAGTAGGGATCGGGATCCAATCAGTATCTTAGTGTAACCTCGAGGGGCTCGACCAATCACACTAAGCCCAAAAAGGTAGACAAATCTTACCAATCACAACTCCTTGTGATTCCCATCCTGTTCGGCCTCCGAATCACCATGGTCTCGAGGGACTCGACCAACCATGATGTTCGGTTAAGTCAACACAATCGTTACAAGATGAGCCTAATTCGATGATATACCCTCAAGGGACTCGACCAAGCATACCATGTCCTCAGGTCACCGGTGACATCTCTATGTTGTAGGCAAGATAGTAAATCGTGATGTATATGAGCCTCGAGGGACTCGACCAACTCAACCTACACCGAGAATCGATCCTTACCTATAACAATGGAAGGCTACGTAGGTCAATCTAATTGCCTCACGTTTACCGACTTAATATTGCCTAGAGAGGGGTTTCTTTGATTTGGTCTCCTAATATGACATGTCACACACATACATATTTAATATATATCTATATCACATGCAAATATATATACATATCAAGTAGGTGTATAAGCAATCACACATCACATGAGCAATCACACCAAATGATCATGGACCACAACCTAATGTGATCAAGCCCAAGCCAGTGGGCCTAATCACTCACATCAAGATATATGTGTGTAGCAATGCATCTCCATGCCTTATGATCATCCATCTCATCCTCATCAAATCCGTCGGCATCTCCATGCATCGCGATCATCTGTTTCATGGATCTCACTATCACATCCACGCTCCAGTTGCGCATCCTCGTATAATTACTGTTGAATCTCGTATTTTGATGATGAAACCACTTGATATGTGTTTATGTTTTAATCTGTGTTTTGAGTGACACAGGCAGGAAGAATCATGTTGTGCCGGAGGAACATGTCAGAAGATTGGACGTCGGGCCGGTGGATCGGTCGACGTATCGACAGAAGGTTTCGGGCCGTGGATTCGGGCATCGGGCCAAGAAGAGCATATATTGCGCCAAGGACATCGGAGTTGCGGAGTCAACTGGCCGATTGGGCAATAGGCCGCACGAGAGGACGATGCGCCGAAGAATCGGATGAAGCGTCGAGGGACCAATGACATGCCGGACAACTTGGTTAATTCCTTAGGATTAATTGTCTCGATCGAAGTTTTGTTTTAAGTGTG
>LVTN01000565.1:74127-112000 GCA_001649415.1 Musa itinerans | reverse complement strand
CAAACTGCCTCTATATCTTTACTTTAACTGCATCTCGCTTAATTACAAGTGATTTACGAATCGGCTTTCTTATCGAGATCGTGTTTATCGTACGAACGCAGTTTTAATCGTCGAAAGTTTTTCGCTGCACTAATTCACCCCCCCCCCTCTTAGTGCTCTTGATCCTAACAATTACAACTTAATCATAGGCACATAGGGCCGACAATAAACGAGAAATAAAATGGTGGCTTGCAGGCCCCAATAACAATAATTACAAGTACATACATTATCGCACGGTCCATGATCATCCGTCCACATATCATACATCACATGTACACATCATCATCATGTAGGACTACTAGATAATAATAAAATAATAATCAATTAAATATTTTAATTAATTAATATTTTTTGAAAATTGGGGACATGTAGGAAATTTTCTAAATTCTAAGGGGTATTTTCATAATTGGGACAAGGACAGAATCTCAAATTTCTGAAATTCCGAGGGGCAAAACTATCTTTTTCTCAAAAAAATGTCTTAACCCTCTCTCCCCAGTTTTCTACGGCCGCCGCCACTATGCTGACAGTGGCCCTCTATGGCGGGGGGGGGGGGCGGCGGGGGGCTTGTGGGTGGCTCGCCCGTGGGCAGTGTGCCCGCTAGCGACGTCGCCCCGACAAGTGGGCACCCCACGGGCGGCCGCCCTTGCAGGCGTCGCCGCCTCCACGGGCAGTTCTACCCATGGGGCAATGCCCGCAAGCGGTTTTACCTGCAAGCGCAGCGCCCATAAGCGGTGCTGCCCCACCGGGTGGGCGATTTTACCCGTGGGCACAGCACCCACAAGTGTTGCCCCTTGGGGTAGTGTCCGCCTTTGTGGGCACTAGTGCTGACTGCCTGCTGTAGGCAAGCCACCGACCGCCGCTCGTTGGTAGCCAATAGCCAGCCGCCGGTCACCGGTAGCTAGCAGCGAACCACTTGGACGCAGACGGCCAAGGCTGCAAGCAGCCTTTGGCCACTTTTACATGGGCAGCAAGGGCAGCAATAGTCTCACCTTTGTCATCAACAATCTTAATGATAAAATTCCTCCTAAAACACAACACATGCAGTTCAAAACTAATCTTTCGCATGAACAACCTAGCTCTTATATCACTGCTAGGAAATAAATGGGGCAACATCACATGTGCACGGAAAAACATAAAAAAATAAAATCCCCAAATTCTCAAATATGTATTCATCGTCATGCAAAAATTGGTGCGTAAAATCCGCGAAACTTAAAAACTACGTATAAGATAGATTGTGTTACCTAGGGAGATCATATATCCCTGAATCCATGAAGATCTCTAGGAGAGGGCGAAGGAGGTCAAGCGCCCTCTTCTCTAGTGGTGATCCACATAGTAGGACTACAACGACGCTCCTTAAAACTCCAGGCCTACTTTGAGGTGGAGAGAGAGAGGAGAATAGGAGAGGCAACCAAAAGACTCTAGCTTATAAACCACTGATTCCCTCCTATTTATAGAGGTATCTTGTCAACTTAACCCTAATAGATCCTGCCCTATTGGGTATTGGATCTCCATCCACTACCCAAGCCTCTTAAATTAGTGGATCTCTATTCAATAATATCTCATAGGCTCTTATTGAATCTCATCCATAGGATCCAATAATTCATGGGTTTATTAGATATCCAATAAGATAGTGGCTCTAGTGGATATCTCATATCCGAACATCTACTCATCGCAATACCTATTATATGTGTGTGATCCTCTAGGCCCAATATCGAGCTAGTTGTGAGTTATACTTGTCATAACTCCTTCTGGCTTAGTGAATTATTATCTCCATAATAATTCACTCGACTCATCGACTATGGTTGTACTAGGCCACTACGTCGCAGTCCCTAGACGATACAGAGGAATCCAAACCTTTAGACATATTTGTCCATAGTTACCATATATCTATGGTCTCTCATTCATCTAATATCCTAAAGACCGTATACGAGGCATAGTATTATCATGCCCATACAGTTTCTACTTGAGTCTCGCTCTAATCGGATTCTCCCGGAAAATTCTCTCTCTCAATCCGAATGACCTTGGTCAAGGATTTATCTGTGCAAAAACACATGGGATATTCCTCTCATGAAACTAAGAGCAAATTATCCTCTATCGACACTCAATAGCCCTCGTAAGGTTAGCTATCACTCTTGATGATTGGTTGTGTTAGATTTGGAACTTTCAGACCTATAAATTTGATATCAAAGTGTGGAGTACTCATATAGGATATCCTTGGTATCTCAGGTCTAAGAACCAGATACACCGCTGAGATGATGGAATCGCTATATGACAATAAGGCATCATCAATCATTCAGCATTTCGTGAGCGAATCAATTAGTGAACTCATTCTCCAATAAGTACATATACTATATCCCTAGTGTCCACACATGAGCAGCTATGAGACCAACCGCATCCAACATATGGATGGGTATATAATACGCCAGTCTATCATGTTATCTCAATGTCCCTCTCGAGTAACCTATGACCGAGATTATTTAGGGTATGTGTTTAAAGATGAATCAATCTCATTATTGTGATCTCTTCACGATTCGATTCTCATTGCATAAATTCATGAACATCACAATATGTATATGCAATAAATAATATAAAGTGATAAAATATCAAATAATATAATAAGTAAAAAAGAATGCATATCATGTCATAAATACAATCACTCACGTGATTGGCTTATAGGGCACCTATGACTAGCAGTTAGCATGATATGCTATGTCATGGACAAGGTCCATATAAGATCACATCTATCTAAAACTCCTTATGAATTATGGAACAACAAAAGACATTATTTTATATTTTAATTTTTTTATTATAAATATTTTATTTTAAATAACAAAGATGCCTTAGAAATTTTTTTCTTAAATATTCCTCTACCTATAAAGGTTATTAAGTTTTTAGTAAAATATATTTAGTTATTGAAGAATCTATTCACATGTTTTATAAATCTCATGAAGCTAAGAAAAATAATTTTAATATTAATTTTAAATTTACTAAAATAAATTTAAATAAGGATTTTACTTCCCATACTAACTTAGATGCATCTACTTTCAAAGAAACTTTACCTAAAGAATAGAAATATATGGATGCACATCTAAATGAGCTAATTATTAAGGATACATCAAAAGGTATTTAAACTTGTTCTTCTTTAAAAAATATTTATATAAATATTATTTTTTTTAATATTAAATTAAGCCTAAATACATTGATGATGCTCTTTAAGATGACTCATGGGTCTTAGCAATACATGAAGAACTAAATTAATTCAAAAAATAAAATTTAGATACTTGTTCCTAGACCTAATGATCATCTTGTAATTTGTGCCAAAATATAATTTTAAAAATAAATAAGATAAATAATATTTTATGATTTAAAACAAGACTAGATTAGTGAATAAAGATTTTAACCAAGATGAAAATATAGACAATGAAGAAACATTCACTCCTATGGCTAGACTCGAAGCCATAATAATACTTTTTGCCTATGCATATTTTAAATTATTTTAAATAGATGTCAGAAGTGTTTTTCCTAATAGTTTTATTTGTGTTAAAATTTATGTTGAACAACCATTTAGATTTGAAAGTAGTCTTTTCCTAAATCATGTTTATAAATTGTCTAAGGCTCTTATGGGTTGAAACAAAAATTTAAGATATAGTGTGAGAGACTTAGCTCTTTTTTATATAAAATAACTTTTCAAAAGGCAAATTAATACCATATCATTTATTAAATATTTTAATAATAAATTTTTATTATTTAAATTTATATTGATGATATTATTTTTGACTGTACTAATGAATCTTTATATGAATCATTTGCTAACAGTATGAACCAAGAATTTGAAATGAGCTTGATGGGTGAATTGATATTTTTCTTATAATTATAAATAAGTAACTAAATGATAGGATTTTATTAGTCAAACCAAGTATACTCTTGATCTATAAAAATAATTTTATATAAACAATGCTAAGGCTATCAATATACCCATAAACATCTTTATTAAATTAGATATGGACAATAAAGATGAATATTTTAATCAAAAGACTTATATAGAGATAATAGGGAGTTTATTATATCTTACTGTCACTAGACCTAATATAATATTTATTGTTAACTTTGTATAAAATATTAGTCTAATCCTAAATAATCTGATTATAAAGCAATAAAAAGACTTTTTAGATACTTAAAAGAAATGCCTAATATGAGATTATGGTTTTCTAAATTTAAAATTTTTGATTTAAATACTTATGTTCATACTGACTTTACATGATGTAGAATAGATAGAAAAAATATATTTAAAACTTGTTAATTCTTAGGTCATGCACTTTTTTCTTAGTCATCCAAGAAGTAAAGCTCTATTGTACTACCTACAATTAAA
This sequence comes from Musa itinerans, assembly GCA_001649415.1. Lineage (NCBI taxonomy): Eukaryota > Viridiplantae > Streptophyta > Magnoliopsida > Zingiberales > Musaceae > Musa > Musa itinerans. Next base: position 107,592 of record LVTN01000565.1, on the reverse strand, counting down.
GTTGGATATGTTGCAGTAGGTGCATGTTGTGTAAAGGTAATTTTGATTAAAAATAATTTAAAAGATTATAAACTTAGTTTAAAATTATTCTTATAAGGTATAACAATACTAGTATAGTTTACTTGTCAAAGATATATATTCAATATTCTCAAACTAAGCATATTGACATTAGACATCTTTTCATTATAGATTATATAAGTAATCATGATATATCTTTAGATTTTATTAATACAAAATATTAGCTAGCGGATATTTTTATTAAATCATTAAATGAGGAATAATTTAATTTTATCAAAAGGGAGTTTGGCATGTTAAACATGTATAAATAATTCTTGATATTACTTTGGAAACCAATTATTTTTTTAAAAATAAGGGCCCCAACAATAGCCCTATTAGATTGGCGGTACTACCACTAGAACATTTTGTCTGAAGGTAGTAGCATTATCCAAGCTAATGGTACCACTTGTAATGACCCAATACTAATCTCTATAACTTTAGGACTTGCAGTATAATTGCCCTAAAACTCTCCAAAACCCTTTCTTCTCCCCTAGCATACCTCTCCCTCATTTAACCCTCTTCTTCCTTCCTCTAAATCTCCTCCACAACCCTCTTTCACCTTCTTCCTCCTTATCTTTTCTTGGGTTCTACTCACATAAAGCCTAAGACTCTTATCCCTTCTCTCTCTATAAGGATAAGGATCAAATTAAAAACTCAATCACTCTTCTTAGTGATAAAAAAAGAAGCCTTAATTTGACAAAAGTTTGAGACAATAAACATAATCTATAAATCCTCCTCTTATTCTTAATTTATAGTTTGTTCTTATTCTTATTTTTGCATTACATGTTATAGTCCTCTTAACATATACAAGATCCTTAAGGAACAAAAGAAAAAAAGAAGAATATATGAAACCTATAACACCACTCTATTTGATTCTTATGAACATGTCGTAAAATTTTTAAAATTTGAATCTAAAATTGTTCACAAAGAATAATATGTAGACTTAGAAGATTTAGGTGAATTGAAAATCATCCAATGGTTCACTAACTTAAAATGTCCTTCCTATTTTTCAAAATAGTAAATATATCTACCCTATGCTAATCAGAATATTTTACAATAATTTACATATAAAAAAAAATTATGTAATTGTTTCTTATGTGTAATACATCAACCTAGGAGAAAAATTATTTAAAATATTTGATGTAGCCAAAGCAGTGGCGTAGGAGAAACTTCAATCATGGAAAGACAAATCGTTGAAGTAGGAGAATTAGACGTTGGGCCGAAGAGTATCATGTTAGAGTTCGGGTATCGGGCCAGAAGGATCGGACATTGCACCAAGAAGATCGGATGTTATGGGAGGTCAACATACCGATAGATCGGGCAATACACTAAAGGAAAGGACAATGCGCCGAAGGTTCGAATGAAGTGCTGGATGAATAGATGACATGCTAGACAACATAAGTTTCATGATTGTAATTGTTATGTCTTGATCAAAATCGTTTACGTGTTTAATTGAGTTGATTTTGAAACTAACCATGCCAACTTGATTAGGAGCCCATATAGCCTGAACCAGGGCTGAATTGGACATGTGAAAGGCCAATTTAGTAACTTGGAGTTGGGCTGGGCCGTAGCACCACCCAAGCAAGCGGTGGTACTGCTAGAGCTTGGGTTCCCAAGCTGTCAAGCGATGATACTACCTAGTCAGGCAATGATACTGCTAGAGTGTGGGTTCCCAATCTTTGTTAAGCGATAGTACTGCCCAACATAGGCGGTAGTATCGCCAGTACCCTGAAAACCTAGGGATTTAAATTTTTGACTTCATTTTTGAAGTCATTTGGGGCATATAAATACCTTACTCATGCTTGCTTGGTGGAGCACGAAAAACTTATGATTTTAAGTGTGTAAACTCTTTTGAAAAGTATTGAGTCTCTTACTCTTTGAGTTTAGAAGTCATTCTAAGGGAGGTGTGAGGTCTTGTTGTAAAAAAGAGGTGTGAAGGTTATCTCCTAAGCTTGTGAAAAGGAGAAAAGAGTTGTAACAAAGGTAGTTGATCTTCACCCATTGAAAAGAAGATTGATAGTGAAAGTCAATGGCCTCGAGGGAAGAGGAATTGGGAGTGGACGTAGGTCGAGATGACCGAACCACTATAAATCTGGTTTGTATTTCTCTTTATGCTTTTTCTTTCTATTACTAACTAATTTAGTTGCCCACTAGCTAAAAGTATTCAAAATAACTGACATAGCAAAAACGTCCCTCTTATATGCAATGTGTCCATTTAATGACAAAAAAAACATCACATCCGATGTGACCAAAGTCTATTTATGATTTACCTGAGACCTAAATATTAAAGTATTTAATATATTATAATGAAAAAATCTCATTACTTATGTTTGCTCATACGAGAAAAGTATTAAAGTGTTTTATGCATCTTAATCAAGTAAAATAATACATCTTAATTAGGGATAATTATAGATTATCCCCTTTAGTTAACTATAATTAGCATCCCGATCCCTATACTTAAAAAAATAGTATTGGGATCCATATACTTACAAAGGTAAAATATTTAACCCAAATTCTCCTTACATCATTAACTTCATCGATGAAAAAAATCATACGTGTTGTCATGTAAAAAAAAACCATAAATGGAAAGGATAAAAATATAATTTTTAAATTATTAATTTTATATAAACTTTATCGATATCCTCTTTTCCTTCTCTTTCCAAAATATTCTTATGCAGCTTGTCGTACTTTCTTACTCGTCCGCCACACCTGCTCTCCCGTCGCACCTACTTGCCCGTCGTACCTACTCACCCACTGCTCGCCCGTCGCACCCACTGCACCCACTCACTCGCTACTCATCGCTCGCTCACTGCTTGCTTGCTGCCTACCGCACCTCCTCGCCCATCGCACCCACTCGCTCGCCTCTCGGTTGCCACACTTGCTCACTCGCTACACCTACTCATTTGCCCACAATGGCGAGCATGGGTGCAGTGGGCAAGTGAGTGAGTGCGACGAGGAAGCACCGGGTGAGCAAGTGCGATGAGTGAGCAGGTGCAACAGGCGAGCAAGTACGATGAGTGAGCGATGAGTGAGTAAGTGCAGCGGGTGAACAAGTGCGGCGTGTGAGCAAGTACGACGAGTGAGCGATGAGCGAGCAGGTGCAGTGGGCGAGCAAGAACGCGCAACAGATTACGGGTGAGCAGTTTGGAAAGATAATGAAATTGTATTTTTATCATTTTCATTCGTGATTTTTTTTGCATGTAATAACATGTATGACTTTTTCCGTCGATAAAGTTAACGATATAAGGAGAAATAATCTACATTCCGTCGATTTTCACCTTCGTAAGTGTAGGGAGTCCAATACTATTTTTTAAAGTACAAAGATCGAAATATTAATGATAATTAATTATAAGAAATAATCTATAATTACCCCTCTTAAAGGAAAAGTAAAATATATAATACAATCAAAATGTCCCCAATATAGTTTTTACAAAACCTAACTGAAGCAAAATATGAGGTACAATATATGAGTATTTTTCTGTCATCAAATAAAATTCACACTCGAATAATCGGATTCTCCAATTGCTTTCTCTTAGGAAAAATTTTGTTTCCACTTTCAAATGTGACAAATTCCGGAAAAATAGATTCCGCTGGACCAATTTTGCCTACTAAAATTTTCATCGCAGCCCACATTAATTATGTATTAGTTTGTTAAATCTAAACATAGACTGGATTTTCCACGACTGCTTCATCTTGTCATCCTAAACTCTTTCTCTGCCCTCTGCCTGTATTAAAAAAAATTGTATAAAAATAAAAATAAAAAAGATACCGGGTTATTATCCGTCTCTCATACCTATCAAAAAAAATTTTACCTATCAAAAAAATATTATCCGTCTCTCTGCCCTACAAAATGGTGGAGCTCATCCGTCTTTGACCGAGCCAGGATCCAAGCTATTTTCTCGCGTTAAAAGAGGTGGGCCGCGATGAGAAAGAAGTGGAGCCCACTAGTCTTACTGCGATCTGAGGGAATGTTGTGTCCCCTGCCTTGGTGCAGATAGATGAGCGCTATCCATCCACCTAACACCTTTTTAAATTCCGATGTCTATCGACTCCTCGTTAGTTACCCACGAACGACCCATAGCTTTCCAACGACTGAATGGTATCTTGCCTTAATTTGAGTTCCACGTGCATAAATCAGAAGGCAGGTAGATGTTTTTGTATGTATAGAAGAGTAGAATATCCTATTGCTTTTTCTTTCCGATTTGCCCGCCCAATCACATCACTCGACCAATTGAAAACACCAACGATCTCTTCGTCTCTCTCTCCCATTTCCCGGCGAAGACGCTTCGTCTCTCTCTGCCTCCTCCTCAGTCGAACGGCGGCGCCGATTCCATGGCCCTCGTATTCCTCCACCGCGTCATCGGTGACCTGACGCTGGGGAAGCCAGATCTCATTGAGTTCTCCGAGGTGGAGACACTCGAGGCCGCCGCCCGGGCCATCGCCGGCTCCTCCGAGGGGGCCATTCCCATCTGGCACAATCGGATACCCGCGGCGGGGGCAGCGCCGCCCTCGGAGGAGAGGTTTGTCGGTATGCTCAACTCGCTGGACGTGGTGGCCTTCCTCGCGAGGGCCGACGGGGATCGTGACCGGGTCATGAGGACGCCGGTCTCGGAAGTGGTGACCCCCAATCCGAGCTTGTTGAGAGAGGTGGATCCCTGCTTGAGGTGGGAAATCTTATTCCTTTTATTCTAATTCTGCTCTCTGCTCTTCTTTTTTCCGGATGTACTTCTTGATCGATCGATAACGTCGTTCTTGATCTTTTGTGGTGCAATTTTCTCAAAGAATCTTAAAATGCCTCATTGGAATCTTGGCTTTGGTGATCTGCCTCATTGGAATCTTAAAATGCCTCGTTCTCGATCGTTCTGTACGATCGGTTAAAATTGATTTGTGTTATGTTCCTTCATCGTTATACCCGATTTAATTCCAGAGAACCTTTTATTTTGCGGTAGTAACTCATTCTCACTTCCTGGAATCAAACATCGCTATCTTTGTTCTTGAATGATTCGCTTGATTTGGTCAATCTAGTCTTTGTCTCATTGTCGCACGACAATTGATTTCGGGATGAATCTTCTTATTTCCTTCTCTTTCCCTCGAGGAAACCTTTTTGTCTCTATACTTTAGTGTCGGTACATAGTCTAAATCGTTTCATCTCGTGTGCCTAACTTTTATTTTGCTTCCAAGATTATTGATTTGAAGAAGTAAGATTATTGATTTGAAGAAGTAAGATTATTGACTTGTAATGATACAAAGACAATCATTAACCGAAAGGTTACAAGATGAAGCATTCTAATCAACAATTAATTTAATGTTCGAACCGTAGTTAAACTGGTAGGATTCGGATTGCTCCTTAGGAATAAACCTGGCCTAGAGACTCTTTCGGGAACTACTTCTATTATTATGCTGGTCTAATTCAAGTTTCGGATCCACCAGGTTAATCGATGCGCTCGAGCTGATGAAGCTAGGTGTACGGTGCCTCCTTGTGCGCAGAAGTGTTGCTTGCAAAGACGTCAACAAGCCCTTTTCCATGCTCTACAATGGCAAATGGCTCAGGAACATAGAGACCACCAAGCCCACGAGTGCAACAACCAGCAGCAGTCCACCGTCCTCTTCTTCTCTTCCTCAGAACAATTTCTGCTGTCTCTCCCGAGAAGACCTCGTCCGCTTCCTAATTGGCTGCCTTGGTGCTCTTGCTCCCATCCCTCTGTCTTCCATCGCCTCTCTTGGAGCCGTTAATCCGCACTATTCTTACGTGGAAGCCCTCTCGCCCGCCCTTGAAGCCGTCGGTAAGATCCCTCACGGCCCATGTGCGATTGCAGTCGTCGAGACTAACTGTGATGGCTCGCACAAGATTCTTGGAGACATCTCTGCGTACGAATTATGGAAATGTGACTACGTGACGGCTGCACGGGCCATGGCAAATCTATCAGCAGGACAATTTGCTATCGGCACAGATGAAAATGGCTGCTCTTCACCAGTAGACCCGCCTGATCAGCCTATCGATTTGCCAGTGGAGGTTGTCGCCGTTGGAGCCTCTCCCAGGCTGACCAAGTTTAGCAGCAGAAGCATCGGGTTCTTCGATAACCAGTTGAAGCAGGTGCAAACCGGGCGGCCGAGGAGCATGTACAAGGGGCGGAGTAAACTTTTAACGTGCAAGCACACGAGTTCATTGGCGGCTGTCATGGCCCAGATGCTGTCCTACAGGGCCACCCATGTATGGGTGATTGATTCGGAATCGGAGGATGACATCTTGGTCGGCGTCGTTTCGTACACTGACATCTTGGATGCAGTCACCAGATACGCCAGCAGTGTGGTTCCTCCGACTCCTTGATGTTGTTCAGCGTCCCATCTTTTGTTTTACTTGGTCATATTTGTCAACATTTCATCTTGTTGGGTGTCTTTTAACAAGTATTCGGAGGATTTCCTTTTCTCTTCTGATGGAATTGGCGATGACGTTGCAGAGATAAATTACGATACCAAAGTTTTGAAGTATCCTGGTGTTCGCTAGTTTGCAATGGGGTGCTACATGATCATTTCATCTCAGCAGTACGGTTCATGTTTAAGCTCGCATGGGCCATTCAGCACCCCGTGTCTTCGGATTTAGAAGAAGGGTAACTGTTTCACGTTTTAAGTTTGTTCCAGTTCTTCATGTGTTAGACTGCACGATTCTCAAGTGTTCAGAACAGGGTTACACATGAAAGGGAATGAGGCACTCCAATTATAACAAGGTAGTATTGGAGGATCCGGTTGATCACTTCTTTGCCATGGTGCCAAATTTTTCTCCTTGTTCAAGTCTATCTGATTCTCTTCCATTGTGCAGGATGATTTCTCAGCTTAATGTTATTTAGCTTGAGTCATTTTGACTCAAGTTACTAATTAGAAGATCCTTTTTACTCCTAAATCCCGGCGTTAAAGTTGACTGGTGACTTACCAAGCCAAAGCAAAAATAATTAACTTTTTGTGGAGGATAAATTGGAGGACAAGTAATGATTAAATAGTGACGAAATTGTCTAAAAATATTGTAACATTTTTTTTAAAAAAATATTGTAACATAAGTAAACTAAAAATGTATAGGAACTGACAGACTTGTGTAAAAAAGGGGTTTCTTATATCTATCTTTTAAAGTTAAAAAAAAGAGAGCATATTTATCACTCCAAATTCCAACATTATATATAAATTTAAATAAAAATAAATAATATATATATATATATATATATCCACACTTTAAACTTAAATTAAAAGGACGAGTACAAAATTCACTAGTTTTAGATGGATATATATATATTTTTAAAAAGAAATAAAAATAATATGCAAAAGAAATTATCGAACGGCTCCGAGCATTCCCAAGAGAGGATTAGGTATTTGGTTTATGATTTTTAAATAACCTGAAGGCTTTGCTTAATAAGAAAAATCAAAACTAGCACGTGATGCGACCGTGAACGACTTCATTTTTTATCAAAGAACATAAAAAATCGTAATATCATAAAGAATCATTCTATTTTATGAGCTAACTTTTGAATAATGTTTTGTTGAGTTTGTTTACTTCCGTAAGAATCGAATATGAATTTATTTAATATTTATTTATTATTAAGAGTCCAAATTTTGATGGATTTTAGATGAAATTTTATAAATATATGTGTATTTATATATTTTTTAAGCTATCAATAAAATATTATCTAGTTTTTGATAAATATTAAGAGGTCGATTCTCTCTAAGGGATCAAGAAGGTCGATCCTCTCAAAAAGATCATCCATTTTCTCTCACTTTTCTATGATAAAACCCTAAGTATTTTATCACCATGCATGCTTAATCGATGAGGTAACGTCACCATCATACGTTTTTATGAGATTAACAACCATACTCAACAAGCTTCGGCCATGCCAATCTCACACGAAGTGCAAGATTTTACGGATATCCTCTCAACTGAAATCACCAAAACGTAATGTTCATTTTCCACATCGACAGTGACCCGAGCAACACAAAGGCAGCAGTCTGTGCTTCAGGTCGAATATAATCTAAAAAGATATCTCTGGGTAGATTGCACCTACTAAAGTAGTCTTTAGGTTGTGATCAACTTGAGACGAATATAAATAGAACACAAGAGGCCGAGAAGGATTCTAATTGCAACATGGACGTGACATGAATAGGTAAATGCATTCATAAAGCCCACAAATTCAGTGGGTGGAATACATTTATGGCATTAATTCCTACTTGACCTTCGGGAAGCTACTTTTCTAATTCCCTTCCTCTTCGTCTTCCTTCTTTCTCCACCGTCGAACTCTTTGAAGCTGAAGGATCTCCTTTTCCTGAAGAATGGGACCTTTGGTCGGCCTTCACGACACTAAGTGAAACTAACCGCCTTTTGTTTTTGTGCTTTGCTGCCTTTTCTTTTCCTTCCTAGTATTTTTCCTCAGCTCTTTCTGCTAAAACTGGCAGGATACAGTGCTGCGGTAACTCTATGGTAGAAAAGATTTGATTTTGAAGACGGGTTCCTGCGTTTCGGTTGCATACAGAGCAGATTCCACCATGAGACGATGTCTAGGCATCGGTTCCAAGGCCAAGAGGTTCTTCTTCTTCCCGTCGCCCGCCAAGGAGAAGCCCTTGTGTTGGGATAACCCTTTGGGTCGATTTGGCCATGAGAACCCAGACTTTGGTATGTTCTTTTAAGGAGATCAATTCCTCTTTTGCGACTCTGGAGTGTTGGCAAAGGTCTAATTTTCGCTCGAGTACATTATGTTAGTCTGTCGAGTGAGTAATTGTTTTCTTGTCTTTTCTTATTAATCGCTTTTTCGTTTTGGATTGCGATATTTTGTAGGAAAAGCTCTGATAATTGATTTACTACATTTATTTTAGAAAACAAAGCAGCAGTGCTGATGGTATATTTCTGTTGGATTTGCTGCTCTCTTCTGCAAATTATTAAATTATTCATATTGTTATGTCTGATATATGGATCGCAATAAGCCATAGACAACCTACTACCTGAGATTTTGAATCTATCTAAAGGAACAAGTTCATATTATGCTAGTGCAGTGAGTTCTAGTTTGTTTAGAATATTTTAAATCTGATAATCATGCTGCCAGATTATAACCAAAACAGAGGGTGGCCTGAGTGACAGGTTTGCAAGATTGCTTTGCTCTCTCTCTCTCTCTCTCTCTCTCTCTCTCTGTCTCTCTCTCTCTCTCTCAGTCCGTAGCGATGGGTGCAAAGTATGCTACTTGACATTAGGTTACGAATTTGTACTATATGTTATGCCTTCCTTTGTCTATACTTGTCGTTTCAATCTTCTTCTACCACTCAAATCATATTAGTTATTCTCCTTAAATTAGTACCTTGGAGTGCTCATGGCTTCATCATTCAACCATTATCTTTCTAAATTGAGCTCTCATCTTAAGATTTCACCTATTATCTGTGATTATCTTCGTGAATCTTTAATATTCTGGTAATAAATATGTTTAATGTACATTTGTCGTAAAGTTAACTATTTCCTGGTACCGGATCCTTAAATAATATCAATAGGCTTAGACTCACCTTGTCAGTAGGAGTATTATAATGCCAAAGTTCTACTCAGAACTAGAGAGCATTATTGGTTTTTTGTTTGTTGATATATATCCGTTTCTCTTTCTACTACTTTAAGACACTTGGTATTACTTTTCTATTTAGAAATCCTTGCTTATCTCTTTACTTAAGATCAATATCAAGATTTTTGGGAACAATTATGAACAATTATGTTTACAGTTATTTTAAGACATCAATAATGTTACTACAGAATAGTGCAGCTCCCATTTAAAGCTCTTCCATTTCACAATCTAAACATTAATAGTTAAGTACATGTAAGTGTTATTGTAATATGCTACTAGTTTAAAGTGTTAATCCATGTGTGGGCCTGAGATTGCAGTCTTTACCATCACAAGAAACTAGTAGCATTTGCCTATACCATTCTTAATGTTTGACCAATGTTACATTGTTCCAAACCCTCCTTATATGGTGTGGCTTTCATGCTTGAAATTTGGTGGTACACCAATTAGGAAAGAAAATGTCAGCGGCAACAAGTCTGACCTTGCATATCTTGTTTTACTTTAAAGATTACATGCAAAACTTTTATTAGGTTGGGAAAGGGAAAACTACTGGTCTGGAGAAGATTCAGGTTTTACATGAATTGCATCTCTCTTCCTAGATCTTGTTGGAACTTCTCAATGACTTTGACTCGTTAGTAATTGAGGGTGATATGTTAATGTTGCTTAAACAAAAGGGAAACTTATATTTTTTATAATAAGTGGAAGATGCAAGGGATCCTAAGTTGTTCTTAAAGTGGCTAGTCTAATGATGTTTGGAGGTGGTTTTTTAAATGTCAGTTTCACTATCATTTCCGTAACTAAGTTCCTGATGAATTCATTTATGAATGTTTCTTGTTGTGCTTGTCATCAGGCAGTTGACAAGTTACAGGGCAAAAGTTAGTCATCCTCTTGAAAATATGAAAATGTGAGGCAACTTAATCTTCCAGCAGTTGAACTGTAATTGATTCCATATCATCCTTCTGTGTGGAGAACCATTTAGTCGACATATTCTTGCTTTTTTTAATCCAAAAAAAGGGATACTGCCACTTCTCAGAAAGCTCGAATGACGTTGGAAATTATGATCAAGGAAAAGGAAGACTCTAGCACCTCTAAACAGTGAGAACTATGAAGTTGGAGAATATACATGTCGTGATAGAAAGCTTTTGGAATTTGTTAGAAAAAAGGATCTGTTGGAACAAATTGCAAGCGTATCACTCAATTTATCATCTTAAAACATATGAAGAACTAGTACTCCTATTTGTACTTGACAAAATATAGAACATTTCATTGGAGTTTGGGCATGCTTCATTGCAAGTTTAGGGGCTTTAAGAGGTAATCATTTATAAATTGGGAAAGTATCAACAACTCCAAAAGCTTTATAGTAATAATGGATCCAATCAAAAGAAGCATATGGGAAGGAACCTATGCAAAAGCACAGTAACTGCAGGAGCTTAGCTTATGGAAACCCATTCCGGCTAATCACATGGTGCTGGTTTGTATTGCCTGAGCTGCTGAACTATTGTGTGGTTTAGGATGATTCTTGGTGGAACTAGTCAACATTCCAATTTTTGTATATGATTAAGCCTGTCAACAACTGATTCTGAACAAATCCAATGGACATTGGAATTCAGATGTGAAACAATAAAGTGACTGCAAAATGGAAGCTCAGACCACATTGTATCAACGGGAAGAACTTTTAGATCATTGTTGATAATATGCACTTGTGGAAGAATAGTTCAGTGATTTTGTTGAGATCAAATTTTCATTTCAGCAAATATTTGAAGCGGTACTTCCAAAGGACCACAATTTTTTGGTGAAAGAATTGGAGGGAATTTTACAAAGAGTTAGACCAAACCTTGGTGGAGACAGACAAAAAATGGTTAAGAGCTTCGTTCTGCAATTGTTTTAAAAAAAAAGCTATTTTCTTTGGATATATCATCCAGAGATTCCAGACTATAGTTACCTTTTTATTTTGGCCTCTGTGTTGTTGCTTTTGGACAGTGATATCTTATATCTCCAATACCATGGATAATCTTTTGACTTCACAGTGATTTAACGCAATGTGCCAAAGTGAATATCTTAAATTTCTCATCTTGTAGATTACTGGTAGACAAGGTGTTATTTAGTTGTTTTGCACTGCATTATGTCATCGGGATATGTGAAACAGAAGGCATCAACCAAATAAGCATGCTGTTGAAAATTTCCAAAGATTATTCTGAAATAGGAGGTTGAGCTTATTAAGAGTCTATTTGCAATTCTAACATCTTCATCTAATTATTTGGACTTGGGTGATTTATGCTTAATGTATGATTTCTGCAGGCTGTGAGGAGGAAATATTTTTTGACTCAAAAGAAAGTTTGGATTCTGAATTGGAGGATGATTTCTTTAGTGTCATTGGAGGTATACTATATATACATTAAAAAGATGATATTTCTCGCTGCCTTTATAAACTCTTAACGGAATTATTTTTTAAGAGACATCTTGATATGTTGTTATGCACATATTTAGTTCTATTTCAGTAGCGAATTTTGCTTACATGTGGTGCATTTTGTATTATGCAGACTTGACACCGTCACGACTAAGTACTCCTGACCATCAAACAAATGCAAGGTTGATCTCTGGATTGGATAATACCATCTTTGTGGACAAGTATCCAGACTCTAAATCCGAACCCTCTCCCGCTGGTAGAAAGAAATTAGGTGACATTCTACATGAAACAATTCAAGGTGAACGAGCAGTTGATGCAACAAATGCTGCCGAAGAGGAAGTGGGAATCAATGGAAAACCCGATGTAGTCAAAACCGACACAGACCAAGCTCCAGGATCATTAAATGACACTCCATACTGCTCTGGAGCCACTTCTGTCTGTGCAAGTGAAATGACACCAAGTCAGGATCGCAAGAACAGGAAAGGCAAAATATGGAAGGCTGGTCATTGTTGCTTGCCAAGCTTGCGGAGTTTTGGCTTTGATGAGAAAAGGCAGAAGCTGAATCCTGGAGCCTACAATTCCTGATACTGCTGTTGCTTTTAGTGAATTTTGTCTTCTGAATGAGTTATCTAAGCTCCTGCAACTTGAGCAACCCTACTAGTACTTCCAGTGTATGCTCATATGTACGATTGTCATGATCTTAGCCTCGACATAGACCTTTAAGAGTTAAAGAGACAATTTTTGGCAGATAACTGCGAGTTGGATCGTTGTCGAAGAATGTTTCGAAATATCTGTAAACAAAAGCTTGTTACATTTTCTACTGCCATGTAAAATTTCCATGCACTCATGGAACATGGAAAAGTAGAAACAGAAATCTCTACATCTGTTGCCTTCCTAAATATCTGTCTTGAAAGCATCATGTCCACTATACATTCAAGAAATATAGCTCTTGCTCTGTGTTGTGTTTTAGCTCTCTCGCTGCTAGTCTTGCGATATCTGCTGCGCTGATGCAATACTTTCCGTCATGGCCATGTCAGTGTGGTCCTTGAAAGGATTAAGGATGTTTTCTTTTGCTTGATAACTTCATAATGCTATAGAAAGAATGAGATATCTAGGAAAAGAATTCTGAAATAATGAGTACAGTGTCTTCTTCTGCATGATTAGCTGGATGACCATTACTTCAGATATATATATATATATATATATATATATATATATGTATGTCTTGTATTTACTGACTTATATGTTACAATATTATCTTGGCAAAAATGCTGTCCACATCCAAATTCATATTTCATGGTCCCAAAAATAGTTCTAATGTTTTGAGTCAAAACTATCTTCTTAAATCATGTCCAGTAGGGAATTTTGGAGTTTAGAATAAATAAATAAACATATACCACGTAGGATTCTTAAGTCACTATAGATAAATAATTATATTTTTAGTTCGTCGTCATCCATGTGGCTTTAACGTATTCCGTTGGTCATGATTTGTTCTCCCACTGCTTGCAGCAGGATTCGAACCCTTGTGGTCTTCACCCATAAAACTAATTGGATATTTGGGCACATTCTCCCGGTTCGGTGGCCTTATCATCGCCCGCTTGCGCTCCCGCTGGGTGGATATTATGGCTCTTTCGCTTCTCCCGCACGCTAACGTCGCCGCCCGACTCGCCACTCGAAACCCCCCGCCGCTAGCCTCTACTCCTACCCTTCTCCGTCGTCGGAACCCTAATCCTCTGCAGCGCCATTCCTCTTCCTCCTCCGACGCGGCCGCAACCTCCACTGCCCTCCAATGCCCACACTTCCAGTCGTATGTTTATTGTCTCCACCTCGGTTGAGACAAGCATAAATAGCTACCAATTTCTTTTTTGATCGTTTAATCAGGATTTGTCTCTCATGGTGTTTTTGCTAAACGTTTTTAGATGCTCCGGTTGCACCCACGAGTGGAATCTTGATCGGCCGCCCGTGATCGAAGAAGCTATTGAGTTCTTCAAGAGCCTCGGCGTCTCAGATTTTACGTTCGAGAGTGGAAGACTGGTGGGTGTTCCTTCTGTTTGTAATACATTTTTTTCACAATTACTGGAATGGCATGCATATGACTAGGTGGAATTGCTTGGTTTCATCGCCTTATAAGGAACCAAGAATTGGAGGAGTGTGCTAAGTTGTTGTAGGTGATAGGACAAGTGATGATTGAGTACACGGCTGATCATAAGAAACTGTTGTAGAAAGAACTTTGTTATATATTTTGAGATCGGTGATAGGGGAATGACTTGGTAGCAGTGGTTCCCAGCGGTCACAGTTATGCTGCAGTCGTCGGTGTGATCAATTAGAACTTATATTTTACCTTTTTTAATTGGCAACTTGTTTACGAAGACAAAAGTAGGGGCCTTGCTATGAGAACACTGAAGATGTGGCATGTGAAATTTCCTACACTCATGATTGGGAGTTTGTGTTTTGTTGGCTCTTCTTTTGTTCCTTTTCAATGACAATTGATCCCATAGAAGAGCTTACTGCTTCATCCTTATTTTGATTCTTTCCTGAACTGTGCATAGCTCCAAAGTGTTATTGGGATTTAGAAGAACTCTCTTCTTGCCTAGACTTGCCTTGGCTAGAATTTGACAATAACTTAGATGGTTGTCAAGTTGGCTGATGATAGACCCGGCCGGTGGTAAACCAATTACGATTTTACCATGGAGACTTCACAAGTTTGAGGCTTTGAGCTTTGCTGAGGTTGGTGTTAGAGTTTAGTTATAGGTTGGACACACATTCCTAAAGCTTAAGCATTTGGGATTGATGGCAATCCCAGTCAAAAAGGTTACTAGAACAGAAAGAGATTGGATGACGATGATTGTAATGATTATGCAATTTTACATATAGCTGCTCTCTCTGGTGCAAAAACATGGAAACCCCCTACATTACTATTTGCAAGTCAATGCTATCACTGTTTACTGAATTTATAAATAAGACGTTATTCACCATCCTTCCACCAGAATTATGATGAGGTCCACATTTGAGTCCATATAAAGCTGAGATTTGCCATTGTTTTTATGATTTTCTGTAATGTTCAGTTTAAAGTTTTTTTATCAGATTGTGTTAGTTGATCGTCTCTTTATTAGGATTTTATTGGGTAATTTCAATTTTGGTTTATAAATGTTTGAGTCTAGTTTGTTATTAGTTATTTTCCTTGCAGTCGTATGCTGTGTATTGACACTTTTTGCGCTACCTACTTTATGATACAGTAACCTTCATAAGGTCCCCAAGGCTCAGAGCAAATTTTCCCTGTATCTCTGACATGACATCCAGGAATAGGATTCTTATGGTGTTCATTTACTTGTATATTTTGAGGAGAGACTGGGAGAAAGAAGCAGATAAATCTGATGGTACAGAGAATTCTAACAAGACTATCTCTGCATTCGTCGAAATAGTCAAAATCAAAATAATATGTAGAGCTAATTTATCCAAATCAGTTCAAAATATCCAAATGTGGTGCATCATTAAAGGGAAGAATTTTTGGACATATGAAGGTGTCACAATTAAATATGCTAAAACAGGAAAGCAATATTTTTATTTATTTCCTTTCTAGGGATCCTTCCATCGGATAGACACTTATGATCATTGTACCTGATGGTTTTGAGAACAATAGGTTATGTTACAGTGTTAGAGCTCAATTGCAAAAAAAGATCCATGTAACTAACCAACTCAAATGCTTTGTTTTTGTTGTAGTAGCTCATTTTTAAGGTGTGTTCAAAACTGATTCTAAGATATATATATCATTATCTTCCAAGGTTGATTATTTTTTGATTGATTTATTAGCCTTATCATTAGAGATTAATTGGAATTGACTAATTTCAATCAAACTCCATTAAGGATGTTGGATTCTTTGCCCATTTTAGTTGATTGGATAGCCTTATAAAGAAGGTCCAGAAAAAAAGAAGAGGCAAGGAAGGGGAGTACCGGAAGGATAAGAAAAAGGAATCCTATGACTATTGAGAGAAATAAAAGCATATGTTGCTGCAATTGTGCAACAACAAGAAAGTCGTAATGTCCTAACTATTTGAGGTTGATTATAGGGTTCTTTTGTCATTATTGAGCTATGCAAAAGACCATATCCTTAGTTAAATTGGGAGTATATAAATCTTTATTTATAGCTTTTAGTGATATCTTTTTTGGACATTTCTCTAACTCTCCTCATCCTACTGATAGTAATTAATTCAACTATTCTAATTATAGATACCATCTTAAATGAATTTTCTCTTTTGAAGTGAATTAAAACATTTCTATTCCTATCTTTTATAGTATATTTTTTGTCTAACAATTGTCATATGAAAATTTTCTTTTAATCTAAAATATATCTTAGTGATCATAAAGCTCCAAATGCTCCTCTCCTCTCCATTTTAATTACCAAGTTTTTTTACTCTATTAATAAATTATTAATCTCTCTATCTTTTTGAATCATCGATCCAAGATAAATAAATATTATTAGAACTTCTTGTCCATCCAACTTAACTATATTTTCAAGTTTATTCTTAGTATTACTAGAATTGTATCTTATATATTTAGTTATAGTCCTACTTAATTTAAAACTTTTAGTCTCTAAAGTTTGGCTCTATAACTCAAGTTTAAAATTAATTTCATTGAAAGTCTTATATATTGAAATAATGATATTAGTAAATAAAAATGTAATGACTTAATGCATACTTAGATATTGTCCTATTCTAACAACAAGCTTATTAAACAAACTCCTTATAGTCCTAAAACTAGTAAACTATAGTATTATATATACATATATCTTTCATAATATCATGTATAATTAGGGATACACCTTTCCTTGTAAAAGCCACCATCATAAATCTCTAGGAACTTTAACAAAGGTCTTCTCTAAATCAATAAAAATGATATACAATTTTTTCTTCTTCTCTATATATTTTTTCATCAATTGTTTTAATAAATATCTTGCATTAACCTAAATTGATTTTGGAGCCAAGGACTATCGTATCGCTCGAAACGATACGAAAGAGGTGGTGTGTATCGATCTAGGCATGGACCGATACACAGATTGCCTCTATTTTGGGCGATTCCAACTCATATAAAAATCCTAAAGCAAGAGTCACGAGCCCTCTTCTCACCACTGCCCTCTTCTAGTGCCGATGTTGCCGATGCCACTATCGTTTGATGTCGTTGCCATTGCCATTCAATGTCACCGTCGCTATCATTTAACATCACCGCTGCTATAGTTTGGGGCTGTTTATCTACTCGGTACACTCCCTCCTCTTCTCTCCTCTCGTTCCTTCTCCTCCACCACTTCCTCTTCTTCGTTCTTTTTCGTCTCCTCTGCTTTCTTTTCTTCTTTCCCTTCCTCCATCACCACTTTTTCTTCTTTCCTCTTCCTCCTTCCTCCTCTTCTTCTTCCTTTCTCTTCGTTTTTCTTCCTCCTCCACATCCCTTTTCTCCTTCTTTGTCTGAGAAACACTGGTATATATCGGTATCGGTGCACCAATATTGATTGGTACATATTGGTCCAACCAGATCATCAAAAATGGTTTTCGTTTGGAGATTTATGTTTTATATCCTATTTGACTTCTAATCTCTCTTTTCCAAAATTTCATATTGTCACTCATAATTTTAATTCCTTTGTAATTACAAAAGCTTTAAATATCTTCATCAGTCTTATAAATTGGTACTAAAAAACTCTTTTTTCATTCATCATGCATCTTTTAAATTTCAAAATTTTGTTAAATAAACTAGGCAACCAAGTTATTCCTTGGTCTCTTAAACACTTCTAAACCTCAATAGAAATACCATAAGGTCCGCCACTGTTACCTATCTTCATCTTTTTAAGGTTTATTAAACTCTTCTAAACCTCAATAGAAATACCATCAGGTCTAACACTCTCACCTATTTGGCAGCATTCTCTAGAATGTTATTACTTATTAGTACCCATAAAAATGATGGAGGAGGTCTATAATTAGAGGACTTAGCTTTTTTTTTTTTTAAATTTTTTTAAAGGAATCTGTTCATACAGGTTTAGCAAGATCCTGAGGTAGACAAAATTGACCTAATTTAATTGAAACATAACAATTAGTCAGGCAGAAGAAGTAAGAGATCAGTTGGGCATGAACTTACCATATTCAGTCAGCAGATAGTTTCAGTAATGAAGAATTGTAAGATGAAAATGACTCTTCATCTGTGGGCTAATTTAGGCTGGCAATTATAATTTATTATTTGAAAGATGTTGGCAGCAAAGTTGCAAAACAATCAAGCAACATTCCCAAATATTTCAATGTAAGACTCAGTTAATTGACCTATTAAATTGATTCCAATTTGACTGAATGAAAGACAAAATGAACCATAAAGGTGTAACAAATTAATATTGCATCATATACTTATATTTTCAGAAATAATAATTATATCATATAAAGATCTAAATGATTATTTCATCCTGTAGTGTCAATCTGCTTCTGTGAAAGTTTGTTGCTGGAAGTGATAGTACATTTCCCACTTTTTCAGAAGAATTGATGCCAACTCCTAGTATTTGGTGTTTAAGGACTCTTGCGCTATCGTCTTCAATGCAATTGATTCATTTGGTGTGGCTTGAACAAGATGGCCAGTCCAGATCCATATAGGAATTAGCTAACTTAAATTTGAAAGACTTTGGTGTTGGTCCTTGATCGACAAATATTATTCAGTGTAGTAGTCTGACCTTTATTTGATTCCTTGTTTGGGAAACACAATTTTGAATTGAAGCTGTTTAGAATAGTTTCTTAACAAAAATATCTGCATTGGACAATTCTTGTCTTGATTCTTTGAAATCATTTTCTAGCATCATTTGCCATATTGTACCAACGTGGCATATCGATCCCTTGTTGGACTTGATATGTACTAGTGACATCATGTGTCAATAAAATGGTATATACCTATAAACTGAAAAAGTATTGAAAAATAAGCCAAAATTAAAGAAACCTTTTTTGAGGTCTTTTATCCTAACATATCAGTACATGAATTAAATTTGAATAAGAATAGAGTATATCTAACCATAAATGAATACAAAATCTAGGCTATAAGTATCAAAAATTGAATTTCTTACCTTTTCAGATGCGTTAAGGAAGAACTTAGTTGCATGATCATCATTCAAAGAAAGTTGCTTTCGTTGATCTTGAATCACCTAAAAAAGTCGAGATATCAGGTGTTGAAACTTTAATATTTGAGCTAAATAAACTATTGAGATAATATTAATATATACCTGTCGAATCTCAACCAATCAGTAATGGTCAAATTTTGACCATACTGAACAATACATGAGGTGTATGAGCTGGTATATACCGCCCATTTCATGCCATATTAGGTGGTATGCTGTCCATGCTTTCTAGTATTGATTACTAGTGTGATGCATGATCTACTGCAAATATCTGCACTTGGAAGAAATTATTATTTCCAAGGGAAGAATGTGAACCTTTTTATCTAGAATAAGGATGGTTAGGACATAGATTAGGTTGTGTGGAGATGGAATTTATATGGGCAAGCTTGAGTAGGATGATTTGAAATGTTCAAATGTAAGTAATAAATTTCCAAATATTTCTTTTTTGGTATTTATGAAGACAACGTGGTAGTTTAAAGTTTCAATAGAAAAGCCATAGTGTTGAAAAGGATGTGAAAATATTCTTGATAGTGAGGTTTATACTCAAGAGAACTGAATAATGGTTGGTAGCTTGGAGCATCTTGGTTCCTTAGTTTTCCTTGTAGAAACGACAAAGTTATGTTGCTTTAGTTAGAGTCGGTAGAAGTTATTGCTGTTTTGTTTTAGTTGGTAGGTTTTCTAGGGGCAAATGGTGATTTTCATTCATTTGATTTAGATAATTGAGTGTTGACAGTTATTGTCAATTATGTACGACACATTTCCATCTTGTATTTTTGGTTAGTTGGATTTTGCTGTCTACCTACCTCTCTCAAGTTATTTTGGTGATGCATTTTCGTTTACTCCTAGATAAATGTTTATCTTCCATTATGTCTATAGTTGCTCTTAAAACAATTCCAAAATGTCATACATGTTGACTGTTAAATTTTGATTGCTTGCAGTGGGAATGGAGATGTCGGGCAAAACTTGTGGTTCGTGGAACACCAGAGAACCCCATGATTGGATTGTATCAGGAAGGCACACATGACATTGTGGATATTCCAATGTGTAGAGGTTTTCAATCTATCATGTTTGTTTTAATAAATAAATGTTCCTTGTGAAATATATATCATCTTAAATTGGAGACTCATGTATGAGTTCTATCACTACATGTAGCAATATTATGTTCACCGATCCTTGCTAGATTCATCTGAAAGCTGGTAGGTGAGGAGAGTTAATTGTACTCAACATGGATTAAAATTTTGGTCGTGTATCAATCCAGGTAGCCGGCGGGGCTGATACAGTACCACTAGAGGGCAGCATACCCACACTTGGTATAAGTCGATACTGCCTAGATCAAAGAAAAAGAGAGATGTAAAAAAGAAGAGTCTAGGAGGCAGAGGAGGGCAGAGACTGACCAACCAAGAAAAGAGAGAAAAAGAACAAGTAATAAAAAATAACTATGGTAGCTTTCAAAAATAACCAGTACTGAGTGGTAGGCTACAACCAACCTACTACCTGATACAGTTCCAATACCGTCTGTTACAGGGTTGATATGACTCAGGACAGGGCCAATACCGCCTGGTACAGGGTGGTACAGCTTCTATATGGGGCAGTTCCTTTTTTATTTTTCAGCTTTTTTAAGTTTCTTTTGAAACTCGGTATGTACCAGTGAATTGAGTGTCACTACACAATATGGGATGGTATAGTACCGTTCCAAGCCCTAATTGGTATAGTATTGGTACATTAAATTGCAAGTCTTGCTTGGTATAACCATGCAAGTCCTTACCTTGTTTAGGTCATTCATATATTTAGTCCATTGCTTGAGTGAAATCACTACTACATCCATATCTACCATCCGATAGACAGTCAGTCTGCCAATATGATGGACATGGGATTAGTATAGGGAAAATGTATTCTAACTACAATTTCAACTTTTGTGCTGCGAAAATTCCTAGCCCCCTAAACAATGCCCTGTGGTTTTAGGCTTACAAGAATGTGTAATTGTTACTATGAATTGTGTTTGAAATATCTGGCGATCATGTATTGTTTCTAAAACAAATGAAATTCTGATCAATTTCTTTACTCGTAGTTGTCATATACTATTTTGATTGAAATGTTATACTTATGACATCATGGTCACACATGATATGTATGATCATGATATTTTAGCATATGTTATATATTGTCCGATCCATATATTCTATATTATTCAAAACCACAAATGCATGTTCATTGATCAAACAAACACTCGATGTGGCTGGTATTATTTTACCTTCTAAAAGAGGATTGGTACACGTACAGCAATCTTTGGTCCCTAGGACACTTCAACTTCACAATGACATTAGATTTACAATGATCTGCTAATGTTGTTCTTTTAATGTTGTGATATTTTACTTGCATGATGTGGATTTTAACTTCTACTAAAACATCCATGTGAAGAAACAAAAGGATCATGTGTCTGATATCCTGATTATTCTGTAGATACAATATTCTAAATTTATAGTTTACTAGATACTTTTGCATACCATTTTATAGGCTTCAACACTTGCAGCTCCTCTGTCTCAATTTATATTGGTTTTTTGTTGTTCCCAGCACATCATCCAAATATTAATGCTGCCGTTGACCTCTTAAAACAAGGCAGGATACTTTTCTCTGTTCAAAGTTTTGCTAGTTTTTGCTTTTTCTTTCTGGTTTTTGGACATCTTAAACTTCAGTGCTATTGCTATATCTTTTACTATAATAGGCATTTCTAAGTTGAAAGTGGAATTATATGATGAAGAGTTAGGTACCGGTGATCTGCGATATGTACAGGTTAGTTTTACTTTCTGATTTCCATAACTTATGTCATTTGTCAAGATGTTTTGGACCTCTTTAATCTTGTTTAGCTTTAATATGTCTCTTTATATTTTCAGCTTCATTAGCTAAATTTTAAAGCAATGATCTTTTTGTTGCTGAAATTTTCTTTGATGACACTTCGTGTACATCATAGATTCTAATCACCTTAAGGGGGTTCCTGCAACTTTCATTCTAAAACTGCACATTGATTACTTGATTTTATATGACATAATATGCCAGTTGATGCATGTGGCTGAATGACACCTTGTATAAATAAATAGATCTATGATTTTAGCAGAGAAAATCATTCTTGTGACACTTGGAAGTTGGAACAATTGATCTGGTGACACAACCATGAAATCCCAATCCTTAGCTGGTGAAGGAAATTTGTGTATAGACAATCTTGAGGATGTGATCATGGGGAACAGTAGAATTGATCAAGAGCACCAGATATTCAGATACGGGATTATGATATAATTGATTCTATCATCCAAGGATTGTAATTTCGAATAATACCGCTCGTATTGGGCGGTACGTACCGGTCCGTCAACAAACCGGTACGCAGACCGCCCGCTACCGAGTGGTAGCGTTGATTGGGGCTGTTTCCGCTCATAGAAAGATTTATGAGTCTAGTTTATGATAAATCATGTTTTGCATAAATCAAAGTTTTCAACAGAGAGTTATAAGCAAGAGAGTATTGAAAGGCTAGAACCGATAGTCTCTGTTTTACAGATTTCATAGGGTCAGTTGAAATAACAGTTTGGGTAGGTAATTGGATTCCAAATTTATCAATCTTGGTATCAAAAGAAAGAGATATGAGTCTATTTTTGGATGAATTTGGTTTTTTCTAAATCAAGAATATGTGCAGAATGTTATGGCTAGAACAATGCAGAAAGCTCAAATCTTGAAAAATTCTAGATTCACAATTTTATTCCCAAACGATAGAAATATCATGTACGAAGCCAAAATCTTCCAAATTTTTCAGAATTAAGATGAAATCAGAGATCAAGATTTCTATAAGAAGGGGTTAGAACACTTGCCTTAGAAAAATTTGAGTCCTAAATGTGTGGAATTAATGCAAAACCTCAAGTCAAAGCAAGGCTTCTTCTTCCTCTACTTCAGTTCCTCTTCCCTTCTCTTCTCAAACTTACGTTGGTTGCAGCTCCTTTGTTAAGTTTTCCTTTAGTTTCTCCTTTAATTACTTAGGTTTGGCTAACACAAGGATTGCTAGGTGGCAATCATGCATGAAGAAAGCCTATGTGTCATCCATAGAATAAATATAGGTGGCACCATCCTTAGGTTAGCTAGTGACACATGTCCTCTAATTTTTTTTTTAAAACTTAATATGAATCTTTCACAAATCATATCCAATTGCTAAGATTTATATTTAGGTCCCTACATTACAAACAAGCCCTTAAAATTTTTCAAAAATGAGGGATGTTACACTCTTCCCTCTTTAAAAGAAAAATTTAGTCATCTAAATTTGTCATACCTCTTTCGACTACTGATTTAGAAGCTTTGGAATCTTATTCAGTGATAGCATATACTCTAGCATGGGCTATTGGTCTAGGAGGCAGTGGCTCTTTCTTCTTCTTCAGAGGGCAATCTTTTATTTTATGATCCAACTTCCCGCAAGCAAAACAGGCTCCAGTTACCCAAAAACATTGACTTGTTTCATGATTTAACCCGCATCTTGCACATGATTGAGTCATCTGCGGTGACTTTTCTTTCTCAAATCTAGATGCCTTTACCCTTTTGTTTCTTATTTCAGATTCATTCTCTCTCCTACTTTTGCTAATAAACTTATCCTTATCTTTCTTATCCCTGATTTCCTGAATTTCCTCCAAGTCTCTTTCAATTATCGAAGCTCTTTCTACCACATCAACATATGCTTGGAGTTTTAAGGTTGATATCTGACTTTTTATTGCTAGCCTTAGCTCCCTTTCAAATTTCCTTGTTTTTCTAGTTTCATCGTCGGTTATATGAGTAGCAAATCTGGAGAGTTCAGTAAATTTAGATTCATACTTTGCTATCGTCAAGTTTCCTTGGATAAGATTCAAGAACTCCAATCCTTTCTGCTCTCTAATGCAATCTCACATGCTGGTGAAGAATGTAGATATAGGTGATTCAGATGAATTTTGTTACAAGGAGCTCCATAATTGTTTTACGTGGACAATTGCACATTTTAAGATTTGGTGAAGAAATTGATCAAACCTTATAAAATGGATCCATAGATCTTGTTGCACATTTTCTTTTTGTTGCTGTTGATTGTCAATTGTCCTAACTAAAGCATTATGTTAAAACTTCAGGTGCCAATACCTCACTCCTTGCTGGATCTACTGAAGATGCTTTATTAATTGATTAATCGCTAGGAATAGGTGTGGAAAATCCCATAATTAAGGGATTCTATAATCCCATACTTAAGGGAATCTATCCCTTATTTTGGGCGACTTAATCAGCATTAAATCAGCCCATATTATAGAAAATAGATTAGACTGAAATATTGTACAAAATCAATTTCCTTAGTTGTATAGTTTGTAATCGGCTTATATGTCTTCCTTTGTATACAGAAAGGAGTATGAATGAGAAAAACTATATTCCCTTGTGTTTATAGTATTAGAGCTCGGTTCCTATAGAAATCATTTTTCTTCTTTCAACCTTAATTGCTGAAAATTTTTCCTCTATTCTGCCACTCTTCGGATCAGCCCCTAACTATTTCTTTTTCGTTGTTTACTTGTGAGGAACCTGTGCTACTATGTCCAGAGGAGAGAAGATGAAACCAATGCTTCCATCTCCAACAAACAACTTAGCTGACAATCCATCTTTGCTGATTATAACATATAAACTCAACAAACAAAATTTTCTTTGTTGGTCTCAGTCCGTAAAGTTGTATATTCGAGGGAGAAAAAAGATCGGCAATATGATCAGATTAACGACACCTGTAGAGGATGATCCATTTTAATCGTGGGATTCTAAAAATTCCATGATCATATCATGGTTAATAAACTCTATGGAACTAGAAATTGACCAAACATATATGTTTTTATCAATAACAAAGGAGTTATGAGATGTTGTGGTCAAGACATATTGGGGATTTCCAAGGTTTTTAATCTTGTATCGTATCGATATACCAAGCTTTGCTCGGTACGGTACATACCGGCATATTGAGCGGTATGCTTAAAATCAAGGTAGGCAATACCGATGTGTACCGCCCGTACCGGGCGGTACGTACCGGTCCGACAGCTTACCGGTACATGGACCGCCCGGTACCGGGCGGTACGACCGGTACAGTGCTACAGTGTACTGTAGCACTATACTGTAGCACTGTAGCAGTGCAAAACAGTGCACTGCAGCAGTCAAACAGTGCACTGTAGCACTGCTACAGTGCTCGGGTGTACCGAGCGGTACACCCATACCGTACCGTACCGAGCCAATGTCGAAACTCCGGTACGGTACGGTTTTGCGGACCTTGCTTAAAATAGGCATAAAACTCTCCGAGAAAACTTGAAAAAAAGGAAAAAAAGTTAGGATAGGGTTTTTAAGTTAGAAATAAATATACATTTAGTATAGTTTTAGCAAAACTAATATAAATTAGGTAAGAATAGTGCCACGTATCTTTTTTAGGCTTTGAGGAGTAGCCCTGTGTAAGGTTCGTAATTTCGGTTCGTTCTGGATAGTCCTTCAATTAATATTGAATTATCTACGAAAAAATTATTTGAATTGTTAGATTATTTTGTATACAATTTAAACTTTAAGATTCAAATGAATTAAGTAATCACATGTGTAGATATACTTGATTCTACCACCAAAACGAACGACGGGCGTCCATAGGTGGTGGATCAGCGTTCTCGATCCTATGTATCTGCATATCAATATGATATGTTTGTTGTATCTGATCCTGAAATTGATCCTGTGACATAGTGTATTGATACACTATATGTCATTGGTGCATCAATGTGGTGATGGTCGTAGGTTGATCGTTGTGAAACACATATGTCTGAGGCGGCTCCTAAGGCATGTATTGGTAAATGTTAGAACTTTTACTTTCGCTACTGATCTACTGCTTCGTATCATACTATTGCTTGAAGAAGTATGACTAACTATCATCGTACTATTGTTCGCTGTAAGATTCTCCATAATACGATGATTGTAAATATGATGAGCTTCGTTCTGTGTCTATGTCATGTATGTTAATCCTCTTAAATTAGCCTCCTAAATTTGATCCAATCCACAAATTGTTGCTTTGTTGAGTTTAGGAGAATGAAAATGTGAGAATAAGAGAGATTGTGAGTAAAAATGAGTTTGAAAGAGTTTAAGAGAGAGTGTTAGTGAAATGGATTGAAAGAGGGGGGAGGAAAGGGTTTAAAAACCCTTTAGGATGCCTCCAATGGTTAAATTAACCGTTTGAAAACTGTTATAATTCGGTAATGGTCGGTTTCGATTGTTACTGCTTGGTACAAGTTAGTAACGGTCGAAATCGACCAACACAGTACAGGTCGGTAACGGTCGAAATTTCGATCGTTACCAACCCGGTACAGCCCTATATCCCCTAATGCGGGGCCAAAAATCTGATACCGCACGGTAGCATGCGGTTCGCGTGCCAATAGGCTGGCGAATCGATATGTACCACTCGTACTGGGCGATACGGTACGAGATTAAAAACCCTAGGGAATTCAACCTAAGTATTTGAGATTACAAACATGATTAAAGAGCTTAAACAAAGTAATACTAGTGTTATAAAATACTTTAATACCTTGAAGAATACCTTGAAGACACTTCGGCAAGAGCTTGATATTTTTTATGATTTTGAGTGATGATATGCTGCTGATATTGCTCGATACATAAAAATGCTTGAGAGAGATCGAGCCTTTCAATTTTTTATAGGTTAAACAAAGAACTGGATGAAGTTCGTGTGCGGATATTGGGGAATGATCTTGATAGAGATGAATCTTGGCACCCCCCAACTTTGCCCGCCAGGTAAGCAACACCTAAACGAAGGCCCGGAGCCACCTACTCCCTATGACTACCGACAGGAGGTCACATCACCTGCCCCAACTTCCCGAAGTGGGCCCGCAGGAACCACTCCTCATTGATCCCGTAGTTGGGAAAATAAATCTGCACCGCATTAATGATCGGTGGCATGGCCCGTCATCCTAATAGTCCCTAAACGTTGCCCTTGGGAGCACGCGTCGGCTAGCCGCCCGCATTAAATGTTTCCACCACGTTGCCCTTGGGAGGCGTCATCCTTGACGGAGGCCCATTTGCTCCACCTAGCGCTTAAGTATAAAAGTCATGCCTCGGGCCAAGCCAGGATTGACAGAAAAAGAGACTCTTCACTCTCTTAATTCATTGTTGATACTGTTGTCTTCCTCCCATTCTGCTTTCCTGACTTAAGCATCGGAGGGGTCGAGCCTATTATGTAGGGTCATCGACATAGATTGAAGGCGTAACCAGAAAGCTACTTAACAAAGGAGATCGCCCAACTCCCAAACTAAGCTTCACCGCTCAAAGATTGAGCTGCTCCTAGCGCACTACCTCTTCCTATAGCTTCCTTGGTCCTGCCCGCAACGTCTGCTCTCTACGTCAACCAGGAAGAGTCACCGGAAGGGACATGCACTTTTGGCAGAGAACCAACCGGGCCGACTCACCAGTCGACAGTCTTTGTGTGTTAACATTTTGGCACTAGAAGGAGGGTCGAATGTTGTAGGAATATCCTTGTTAAATCTTGGATTTTGATGATGTAATCAATTGATGAGTTAATGAACTAATGAGTGTTTGAGAAAAGTGACGCAGGCCAAACTTCGATCATGTAAAGGCAAATCGATTGAAGCAAGATAATCAGATGTTGGGTTAGAGTACATTAAGTCAGAGATCGGGTATCGGGCCAGAAGGATCGAACATTGCACCAAGAAGATCGGATGTTGCAGGAGGTCAACATGCCGATGGATCAGGTAATACGCCGAAGGAAAGGACAACGCGCTGGAAGTTCAGACAAAGTACCGGATGAACTAATGATATGTCGAAGAACGTCGGCTTCATGATTGTAATTATTGTGTCCTGATCGAAGTAGTTTAAGTATCTAATTGAGTTAGTTTTCGGTGTAACCATGCCAACTTGATTAGGAGCCCATTGGGCCTGAATTAAGATTGAATTGGGTCTATTGGAAGGCTAATTCAGTGACCTGAGGTTGGGCAAGGCGGTGGAACCGCCTGTGAGCTAGAAAGTACGGAATGTACTTTTCTAGAAAACTCGATGGTGGTACTGTCAGAGTCAGTGGTGGTACCACCTAGACTAGCGGTGGTACCACCAGAACACAGTCTCCCAGGCTATGTCAGGCAGTGGTTCCACCCAGGCAGCTGGTGGTACCGTCGGTGCTCTGACTATCAGGCGGTGGTACCGTCAGTACCCCGAAAACCTGGGGATTTAAACTTTTGGCTCTATTTCTGAAGCCATTTGGGGTCTATAAATACCCCTCATGCTTGCTTGATAAAGCATGAAAAGCTTGTGATTTTAAAGTGTTGTAAACTCTTAAAAAGTGTTGAGTCTCTTCCTCATTGAGTCTAGAAGTTATTCTCAAGGGAGGTGAGAGGTCTTTTGTAAAAGAGGGATGTAAGGGTTCTCTCCTAAACCTCTAAAAGGGAGAAAGAGTTATAACAATGGTAGTTGATCTTCGCTCATTGAAAGAAGATCGGTAGTGAAAGCTGGTGGCCTCAAAAGAAGAGGAATCGGGAGTGGACGTAGGTCAGGGCGACTAAACCACTATAAATTTGGTTTGCATTTCTTCTTTTGCCTTGATTTACTATTACATACTGATTTACTTACTAAGCAATCCTTACTCGTACTTTTTGTTAATCACATTTTCGATATGGATTTATTGATCGAACTTTCAAACCGAAATTTTTCGAAAGTACTAATTCACCCCCCGTCTTAGTGCCTTTACGATCCTAACAATTGGTATCAGAGCCAAGTTCTCTCAGTTGTTTATTCGCCGTAATCCTGGAATTTCAGATGGCTGTAACAACATATAATACATCTCTGCCAGTTTCAGACAGATATCAAAATGGTTAGTGAATCTTAGCAGCATGCTTTCTCTATGGTTTATTGTCAGAATATGAGATTTAAGTCTCGTTTCTTTTTTTCCAGGAAAAGTACAGATTTCACTTGTTTGGAACTCAAGAAATGAACACTCAGAGAATCATGAAAAGTTGAATGCTTTGTCTAATGTAAGTTCTTTATTTAATTGCTTCTCGATTCCCAAAAGGTTTTCCTATATATATATTTTCTCTTTTAATATTTCTTGTATTATGCTTTGCAGTTTTTGTGGAGAAATGGTGGAACAAGAAGTAGCAACCATTTAATTCACTCAATATGGGCTAACTTTCAGACATCAAACAGCAATGTATGTGAATGGTACACGTGTCTATTCTTAATGTTTTAATATTAGGTTCTGTATTCTATTAACTGTTGCTATAGATGGGTCTCTGCTCATCTTTGAGTTTTTTTCTGATTACTTGCTTGATATATATATTATGTCAATATCCATTACATAGGAACTATTAGAAAGGGAACTTTCAGGTAGATAAATTATCTTCCTTTTCTTTGCTTAATAATGGAGATTGGATATGTTGGAGACAGAAAACAATGGTGGAAGAAGGATCTTCCTCTTCTCCTTTTCTCTTTCTCTTCCTCATCTTATGTTTTTCATTGTCGCCAAGAAGAAAAAGTCATTGAGACCTGACCCAAGGTTGAATGTTTCAAGCCCTGGAGGGCTAAGTTTTACTTGTTAGGATCTGATATAGGTTCAAAGCCTTTGATCCAGGACTACCTTATTATAAAGCTTAGAATGCCATAGTCTGGGCAGGCTTTTATTTTAAAAGCCTTGGTAAAGTATGGTCAGTGTACTGCTTGTTGCTTCGGCTAGTAAAATCCTGAAGGACTACAATAACCCAAGCAGCAGTTTGAAAGCTATTATCGGCACCACTAATCTTTAAGCTGAATCAATTGAATAACCAATCCATGATAAAGCCTAGAACTAGATACAAATAGGGGATACTGATATTATAAGATACCTTAATATGTCACCTTTAGATTGAGGATTCGATATGACATCAAAGAGAATTTTAAATATATAATATTAAATATGACACTAGGTTGATTTCCATGATGAATAATACCAACTAGCTAGAGTATTATCTCAACGTAGGTTCAACATGGATCTTTTTATACCACTAAGCTTTGCATAAGGTGATATTTCTAGTTAAATAAAAATTCCAAGTCTTTTTTTAGTGTTTATAGTCATGGTTTGCTTTACTGGTCCGTGATGATATATTGATCGATCATTGGTATCGTACGTTTCGAATTATGCCAACATACTAATACATGGTATCGTGGGGCTTACCGACAAATTGATATGTATTGCTCATATTGTTCTTATGTCGAACTTGTATGTATCGCTCATAACGGGCTGTCACGGACTTAGTTGGAATTGCCTAAGTTGTGAGGCACCCTTGCGGCAAAGACGTGAACTTAGCTTGCGTTGCCTAAGTCGCGCCTCGCCTTTGCGATATGCGTCCGCAAAAATCAGCCCACTCGCAACCTCTCGCAGGTCCCGAAGGATCTGTAAAAGAGAAAGTTGATTAGTTTGAAGAACGAGCGACGGACAAGTCCCGACGTTTCGCGAAAAGGGGAAGCTTTACAAGCAATTCAGCAAGCACCTAGTGTGCACAAGAGAAAAGAGGGAGAGGAGGAAAACAAGGACTTTATAAGGTTGAACGAACAGCTGCAAGTCCACAAACAGCTGCTCACCTAGTGCCGGACGCGACAACAAGTTCCCGTCAAGGTAACATATGAACTTGCGAAAGGTTGTTCAACGCCCGACACTATACTTAAGCCCCATCCCCCATGGTGCCACCCGGGTGGTTCTAAGGTGCTGAGATGGTTAACGTTTCGTGTGCAGCAGCGGGCTGCAGAAAGCAGCCCGTAGCATGCGAAAACGTAGCTGTTTTGCTCGGTTCGGTGAGCGATTGCACTGTAGCGCTACAACTTGTTCGAACTTACACTTTTACAAGCAAAAGGACATAAAACCAAGCCAAAACATGCTGCCAAGCAGCTGTACATGTAAACTCTTCACCTCTTTAATAAGGGTCGGCTTAGGTAGGTTTTACATGAATGTCCTTCTCAATTAGGACTCTCCTAGCTAGAGTCCTAACAGATGCCCTGATCGATGCTTGTTGGTAGTTGTTGATGATTGCTTCTTCATGTCGTAGGGTGTCTTCGGGCTCCCAACTGGCTTCATTTCGGGGAAGCTTTCGCCACTTCACCAAGTATTCGGTTTGCTCAGCTCCAGTGGATAGCTTTATCTTGCGGTCCGCTAAAATGGTTTCAACTCGTATCTCGTAGGAGGCTCTGGTGGGGGGTGGTCGAGTTGGAACACTTCGGGAAACATCTTGCGGATCCGAGTGGTAGGTTTTCAAGTTCCTGGCGTGAAGAACATTATGAATTTTGAACCACGCAGGCAGCTGTAACTTGTAGGAGACGTTGCCCACCCTATTGATAATTGGGAAGGGCCCTTCATGCCCTTCATACTTGCACACCAATCCTTTATGTACTTTGTTCTTAAAGAATTGGAGAGATGCTGGTTGGAGCTTGACCAACACTAAATCGCCGATCTTGAATTCTTGCGGTCGCCTTCCCTAGTATGCCCACTTCATTCTTTTTGTCGCCTTCTCCAAGTAAGCCTGTGCAATATTTGCATTTCGGTGCCACTCCTTTGCGAAGTGGTAGGCTGACAGACTACTCCCAGTATACCCGATTACCATGGTGTGAGGAGTTGACGGTTGTTGCCCTGTAATGATCTCGAAGGGGCTCTTGTTGGATGCAGAGCTCCGCTACAAGTTGTAGGGGAATTGGGTAATAACTTCACCCAACCTCGTTGGTTGGAACTCACGTAGTGTCGAAGATATTGCTCTAGGAGCGAGTTTATCCTTTCGGTTTGGCCATCCGTCTGGGGGTGGAGGCTTGTGGAGAAGTATAACTTCGACCCCAACAGTTTGAATAGCTCGGTCCAGAATCGTCCCAGGAACTGAGCGTCTCGATCACTGATAATATTGTGCGGGACTCCCCAATACTTCACCACATCCTTCATCATCAGCTTGGCCACCTTCTCTGCTGAACAGTGTAGGGGAGCAACAATGAAAGTTGCATACTTTGAAAATCGATCGACCACCATGAGTATCGATCCGAGTCTCCCTATTGCTGGCAAGCTTGATATGAAATCCAAAGAAATGCTCTCCCACGGCCTTTCTGGTACGGGCAACAGCTCTAAAAGTCCCACCGGCTTTCGCTGCTCCACCTTGTCTTGTTGGCAAGTAAGGCACGTTCGAACATATTCCTCCACATCAGTCCTCATCTTCGGCCAGTAGAAGGCCCTCTCCACGAGAGCCAAAGTTCTGTGAATGCTTGGGTGTCCAGCCCAAAGGGAATCGTGACACTCTCTTAAGAGTTCACGCCTCAGATTGTCCACTCGAGGAATATAAACCCTATTCCCTTTGGTGTAAACGAGTCCCTCCTGGACCCAAAACCGTCATGCCTTGCCTTCTTTAATAAGCTGCATCAAGGTTACTGCCTGGGGATCATTATACAGCCCATCCCTGATCCTGGAAAAGAAGTTGGAGTGCAACTGACTTGCTTGGCCTCTGCCCTCCAATTATATGACATTCACACGATCCACTTTCCGACTCAATGTATCGGCCACGACATTTGCCTTTCCGGGCTTGTACTCCATTGCCATATCAAACTCAGCTAGGAAGTCCTGCCATCGTGCTTGCTTTGGGGAGAGTTTCTTCTGAGTTTGGAAATAGCTCAACGTGATATTGTTTGTCCTTAACACAAATTGCGATCCAAGAAGGTAGTGTCACCAAACTCGCAGACAGTGTATCACCGCTATCATCTCCTTCTCGTGCACCAGATACTGCCACTCGGTCTCGTTGAGTTTGCGACTCTTGTAGGCCACCGGATGACCCTCCTGCATGAGTACTCCCCCAATAGCGAAGTCTAAAGCATCTGTATGGACTTCGAAGGGCTCCCCATAGTCCGGCAATTTGAGCACCGGTTCTTCCAACATAGTAGCCTTCAGACCTTGGAATGTAATTTCACATTTATCAGACCACCTCCAAGGCTGCTCCTTCAACAACTCTGTCAGTGGAGTTGCACGCTTCGAATACCCTGCTGTGAAGCGTCGATAGTAGTTCATGAAACTAAAGAAGGATCTCAACTCTGGCACCTTCTTTGGAGTTCGCCATTCCGCAATCGCTTACACCTTCAATTTGTCTATCCGAACAGAGCCATCACCGATTCGATGCCCCAAGAATAAGATCTCTGTTTGAGTAAAGTAGCATTTCTCCCTTTTCACGAACAAAGTGTTCTCCTTGAGAACCTTGAAAATTGTCCGAAGGTGCTTGACATGCTCCTCGAGCGTTGAACAA
>LVTN01000565.1:50063-70696 GCA_001649415.1 Musa itinerans | reverse complement strand
TCGCGGAGAGTAGCCAACTTCTCGCTCATCATGTTCGCTGCCATGCTCCACTTGAGTGGTTCCAACGACATGAGAGCGAGTATGCACTTGCAGCCCACCTGCGGCTGCTTGGGGCAAGGGTCTGGCTTACCTCGTCTTGCTTGATTCGCCACAATGCTTTGCCAAGGCGAAAATGCGAAGTTCCTTCGCTGCTTGCTCGAATTGCTTGCCCGCTCTAATACCACAATGTCATGGACTTAGTTGGAATTGCCTAAGTCGTGAGGCACCCTTGCGGCAAAGACGCAAACTTAGCTTGTGTTGCTTAAGTCACGAGGCACTTTTGCGTCAAAGACGTAAACTTAGCTTGCGTTGCCTAAGTCGCGCCTCGCCCTTACGATATGCGTCCGCAAAGATCAGCCCACTCGCAACCTCTCGCAGGTCCCGAAGGACCTATAAAAGAGAAAGTTGATTAGTTCGAAGAACGAGCGATGGACAAGTCTCGATGTCTTGTAAAAAGGGGAAGCTTTACAAGCAATTCAGTGAGCACTTTGTGTGCACAAGAGAAAAGAGGGAGAGGAGGAAAACAAGGACTTTAGAAGGTTGAATGAACAGCTGTAAGTCTACAAATAACTGCTCACTGGGTGTCGGGCGCGACAACAAGTTCCCGTTAAGGTAACGTGCGAACTTGCGAAAGGTTGTTCAACGCCTGATACTATACCGAAGCCCCATCCCCCATGGTGCCACCCGGGTGGTTCCAGAGTGCTGAGATGGCTGACGTTTCGCGTGCAGCAGTGGGCTACAGAAACAGCTCGTGGCACGCGAAAACGGAGCTGTTTTGGGCTATTTTGCTCGGTTCGGTGAGCGGTTGCACTATAGCGCTGTAACTTGTTCGAACTTACATTTTTACAAGCAAAAGGACAAAACCAAGCCAAAACATGTTGCCAAGCAGCTGTGCATGTAAACACAAACGACGAATGGTTCGTTGAATGGAGTTGTTACGGGTGTGCGCGACGACCGTTCGTGACAGGGCAATACGTTGCGATACAACAAACCCTGTTTCTAGTAAAGTCTCCTTATGACTCCTTATGAGTCTTTGATTTTTTTCATTTTTAGGTCTTTCAAATAGGTATTTTTACTGAATTTGTGTCATTTAAAGATTGAATGCTTAAAGATAAAAGGCGGTCATTTAGGAATTTACAAATCATTTTCAAGATTCTATGGAAAATTTATTATTTTTTTTGGAAAAAGCGAAAGATGAGTTATACTGTTTTTAAATTAGGTTATGAAGAAGTATAATCATGTTTAAAAATAATGTAACTCCAAAAAGATAGTTTTTCTTCAAAACTTCAGAAAATATTCTTTGATAATATTAATAAGTTCTTGACCCAATGTATTCCAGTGTATTGTTAGAAAAAATAGGAGGTGAATCAAGGTCCGCAATATCGTACCGTACCGGAGTTTCGACCTGGGCTCGGTACGGTACGGTATGGGTGTACCGCTCGGTACACCCAGGTGGACCGAGCACTATAGCACTGTACCGGTCGTACCGCTCGGTACCGGTCGTACCGCTCGGTACCGGGCGGTCCGCGTACCGGTAACCTGTCGGACCGGTACGTACCGCCCGTACCGGGCGGTACACATCGAAACGGCAGACCTTGAGGTGAATTATGTTGTTTAGAGACTGAGGTTACACTAGTTTAAAATAGAGATAAAAACAGTATAACCCCAATCTTTTTTGATAATATTCAAGTGGTTATTGACACAAAGTGGTTGTTAATTCATCTTAAATTGGGCAAAATAAAAAGTACACAAATTCAATCTTTTAAGATTGAAATTTAGTAAAATACTCATTTTAATGGCTGAATAATGAAAAAAAGGTCATTTAGGTCTTTCTAAGTTATTTTCAAGTTTTCAAAAAATTTAGGTACATTTGAAACGATTAGGAGTTAAGTTATACTAAATGGAGTTCAACATTTTTTTAATATTGATCCAAAAATAGTATAACCACATTAAAAAATAATATAAGTCTTTAAAATTTTAGAAGATCCTCATTGATAATATTCGAGTGGTTTTTGCTTCAAAGTGGTTATAAATTCATCTTCATGAAATTAAGAAATAATTTAACCTTTGAAGGACTGAAATGAATAAAAAATATAATTTTAAAGGCTAAAAAAATTGGAAAAAGGAAAGATCAATTAGTTCTTAGTAAGAAATTTCCAAGGTCTACTCAAAATTTAGGAATTTAAAAGAAGTGGGAGTTGAGTTACACTGTTTTGAAATGAGGTTAAACTGTTTTGAATATAGACTGAAAAACCCAGTGAAGTCCCATTCGAAAATTGGTTAACTCAGTCTCAATATTTTTTTTTTAACTTTAAATTTTTTTTTATAATTTTCAGTCATTTTCTGACCAATTTTTTTTAAAATTGGTATGTATCGGTATACCGACATACGGTATGCTACTATCGATTGATGTGTATTGGTCTAGACTAAGACCGACATAGATGGATGGCATGAGATAATGAACCTTGTGTAAATTCATCTTAAATTAGAAAAAAATAAAAAAGGTACAAATTCATGTTTTTAAGGGCTAAAATAAGTAAAAATATCCATTTGAAAAATTTTTAAAATGAAAAATATGGTCATTTAGATTTTTTGTTGATATTTTGAAACTTTCAGAAAAAGTGGAAGGTGAATTACATCGGAATAGGGACTCAAAAATATTGTCACTTAGATCTACATAAGATCTTTTTCTTCACCACTTCATAGAACCTTTTTTGATAATATTCAAGTGATTTGTGTTTAGACCAAATTGAAAAAAATGACAAATTTAATCTTTTAAGTTTAAAATTAGTAAAAATACCTATTTCACATACTTGAAGAGGAAAAAATATCATCAAAAACTTTGTAAGTCATTTCCAATGTGTTCTGAAAATTTAAAAACTTTTAGATTTTTTATTATTTATTTAAATATAACAATAATAATATTATTATATTATGTTTTTACTTTATATTTAATAATATTTTTTTATTTTATTTTTAAATTTGCTTGTTTTTATAATGTTTTATTTGTAATTTTAAGATCAATTTCCTATAATGTGGTTTCATAATAATATTTATAATTTAATAATATTATTTCATTTACTTTAATATTTTAAGATCAATTTACTTTATATTTAATAATATTATTACATTTTATTATACCCTAAATCACTCTTTAAAGTTTCATAATGTGGTTCTTTATCTTAATTCTCTATAATGTGGTTCTTTATCTTAATTCTCTATAATGTGGTTCTTTATCTTAATTCTCTATAATGTGGTTCTTTATCTTAATTCTCTATAATGTGGTTCTTTATCTTAATTCTCTATAATGTGGTTCTTTATCTTAATTCTCTATAATGTGGTTCTTTATCTTAATTCTCTATAATGTGGTTCTTTATCTTAATTCTCTATAATGTGGTTCTTTATCTTAATTCTCTATAATGTGGTTCTTTATCTTAATTCTCTATAATTAAAGAAAGTTTCATAATGGGATACTACCATCTCCCACACTCTTTTTTATTTTCATTACTCTTCAAGCTTCTTTTATCTTTTATTTTAAGTCTTTGCTCTCTCCCTAGCTTTAGCGAATTGAAAAATGTCATTTTTCTAATTAAACTATCATGAAAGTTCTTGTTAGTTGGAAGGTACTTTAAGAATGCAGTAGCAAAAAATTATGAAAGACAAAGTGCAATAACTGATTCAATTTTACTAAACTTAATTAAAGTACCAAAAAATATTATGTCTAGTTGTATATGATTTTCATCTATAGTTAAAAGATTTACACTCAAAAGGTTTTGCTAAGAAGTAATTCTTGAGTATCCTATAACTATTAAATATATATTTTTTTAATTAGTCTTGGTATCGTACCTAATATGGATATTGTATGAAATTCGCAATATCTATATTTCATTTTTGCTATTCCATCGAGTCTTCTTTAGATATATGTACTACCTTAAACAAAATTTTCTGAATTTCTTCCTTTATCAAATTCCTAATGTTTTGAGTTACTTCCATTTTGGTATTCTCATCTCAATGATACTACCTTTATGTGAACCACCAAACAATTTGATAAAATATAGCTTGCCTCACAACTTTCATATAATTTCAAAAAAAAAAAAATCTAGCACTTTGTTATCATTTAAATATCTTGTTTTAATCTTATGAAAAATATCTTCATGGATCTTGAATAGTGGATCCAAGATATCTAAAATTTTAGCATCTAGAAACTTCTTATCCGTTTGTTTTAATTATATTTACCAGGGATTACAATAGGCGCTCAGGCGCTCGCCTAGGCGCTCGAGTGCTCGCCTAGGCGTTCGGGCGAGGCGAGGCCCGAGTGCCTCGCTTCATGTCCAGGCACCTCGCTTCAAAGAGGCGCCGCTTAGGCGCTCGCCCGAGCCCAGGTGCCGGGCGCTTCGGGCGAGTGCTCGGGATAAACCAGGCGACCGAACTAGTGTTTTACGTTTGGTTCGGTCTCCGATGCTTCAGTTGGTTCGATTGAACCAACTAAAGCACCGATATCAGCCTCCCAACATCCCTCTCACGACTTCCCCAACCCTAACCCTGCTCGTCGCTGTCGTTGCTCGCTGCTACCGCTACCACTATCGTCGCTCCTGCTATTGCTGCTTGTCGCTCTCGTTGCCGCTGCTCGCCGCTCCCGTTGCCGCTGCCGTTGCCACTATCACCGCTCGTTGCTCCTGCTCCCGCTGCTTGCTGTTACCGCTGCCGCTGCCACTATCTTTGCGCGCCGCTCCCGCTTCCACTCCCACTTCTCGTTGCTACCGCTGCTGCTGCCACTGTCGTCGCTCGCCTCTCCCGCTCCCGCTGCTACCTCTTCTCACATCGACTCGATAGTATATTGTTAACAGTATATTAATAGTATACTGTTAACTGTATACTAGTAATAATATTTTTTTTATTTATTAGATTAATAATATATTAATTTTATTTTAATACTGTTAATTTTTATTTATTTGAAATTATTGTTATTGTTTTAAATTTTGAGATTTTTTTTGTTAATGTGATATTGTGATTTTGTAAGATTTTTTTAATTTAATATCATATTTTTATTTAAATAATTATATTTATTAATTATATTATATATTTTATATTTTAGCGTCTCGCTTCGCTCAGGCGAGCGCTTAGCACCTCGAGCGTTTTTTAACCTTGGCGCCTAGCGCTTTTTAAATCATTGATATTTACAATTCTTGTTGATGAACTTTCACTTGATATATTAAATATTTGTCTTTGTCAAGAACACTTGTTTCCTAAATTTTACTCTAGAACCATTTAGTTTATAATATTTGTCTTTATAGTTCAATCTTATAATTAATTCCAATTAGATTTTATCAATTAAAAGAAAACAATATTGGGCAATTGACCAAATAGCACCCTTACTATTTGTTTTTTTACTGAATGGCGCACCCACTATTTAGTTTTACCATGGTGCCCCTTTTTTAATAAATACCAATTTTATCCTCATTTCAAAAGTTTTTTGAACTAGTTTAGGCCAATGAACCAGTTTAGACCAATAAACTGGTTTGGGTTAGCCCTCCTTCCTATCCTCCTCTCCTGCACCACGTTCGTGCCCTCCCCCTTGGCTTCCTCCTCTCCCGTCCTACTCAGTCTCCCACTTTACCTCTGCTTCCACCTCCTTCCACTCCCACTCCGCCACCCCCTCCTCCTCCCCAGTGGCTTCCCCTTCCTCCCTCTTCTCCTTGGCTTCCTCCTCCACCCACTCCATCTCCCACTCCACGTCCACCTCCTCCCACTCCACCACTGCCTCCTCCTCCCACTTTGTTGCCTCGTCCCCCTCGCCATTGTCTTCCTCCTCCCACTCCACCTCGCCCTCCATCGCCTTCTCCTCTCCCCCTCCTCCCCCTCCCCCACCTCTTTCTGCTTTCTAATCCCTCCCTCCCTTCCTCCTCTTCATACTTTACCGATAAAAGTCATGTTACACTCAAAGTTACACTTGGGTTACAATCAAGTTACACTCGTTCATAGATCCTATTAAAAGTATATTAATTTTCATATAAACTTATTCTAAATTCATCATAAATTTAAAAAACTAGTAGAATTTTTGTTAGAATCATATTCTAGTAGAATTCTCAAAGTTTTGATAATTAATTATCCTGAAATTATCTAAAAATAAAAATTATTAATTTTAAAATGGGTTAGGTGATCGAGTTAAACTAGTTCAATTTTGAGTGTAACTTGGTCAACGGAGGAAATAGGAAATAGGAAATGTAGGATTTTGTGATTAGTTTTATAATGAATTTTAGATCATTTTATATAGAAATTAATTTTTTTTTATATTTTTTGTAAATGAGTAAAACTCGAGTGTATTGGCTTTTCTAGGTAATTTAGGATAATTTTATATAGAAATTTATAAAGGTAAATTATGAGCAAACAGAGGAGGAGGTGAGGGAGGGAGCAGTGGTGGAGTAGAAGAAGGCAAAGGAGGAGGAGGAGAGGTGGAGGGGAGACGAGGTGGGGCAAGAGAAGGAGGTGAAGGCAAAGGAGGAGCAAGAGGAGACAGTGGAGGTGGAGGGGGAGATCGAGGTCGAGTGGGAGGAGACGGAGGAGATGAGAAGGAAGAGATGAGAAGGAAAGAGAGGAGGAGAAGGCAAAGGGGGAGGAGGAAGAGGAGGCGGAGGAAAAAAAAGGAAGAGAAGGTGAAGGGGGAGGCGAAGTGGTGGTGGGGATTAATTTGGGGGAAATCAAGGGGCTATCTGGGGCTCAATCAAACCAAATTGAGTGGCTTGGGTTTTGTTGAACTGACCTAGCTCAATTCATCTAAAAAACAAGGGATTCAGCTCTAAAAAGTCGAGTCAAACATAGTCAAAGGACAATCGCTGTCTTTTTATGATTTCATTGAAGGTATTTTGGTCAAAGTTCAGAAAATGGGCTTGGGTGCCATCTGGTAAAAGCCCATTACTAGGGTCTTTTTTTAGTAAATTGCCCAAAAATATTTCAAGAAATTTTTTTCTTGTCATCTTCATTTACGGATGATATCAAAAGTGTTTTATTATACTTGTTATGGATCCTCTTTTACGAGCTTTAAAACATTAACATATTATATGACATGATTATAGTGAAGTTTAATGCTCAAAAATTTAAGCCTGCATAATGATTGTCACTTGACTTGATAGTTCCCAAAATTAATACTATTTACTTTTTAAAAAAATTGTCATTAGGCAAAATGCTTTTTTGGTTCTTCATAAGCTTTCAATTTCACAAAATAAACAACCCATATGAAAGGTTTGTCTTGGTTTTTTGTGAACAATGTATACTGGTTTATGTTAATAGTTCTTTTATTGTTTTTACAACTTTCATCCATCGTATTAGTTAATTGTGATTTTTACAATAATGCAACTAAGTGAGTGGAAAACAAAAACATTCATCATAATTACACATCACATCCATTAAAATCACCCTCGTTAATCAAACAGCTTATTCATAATGACAAAAGTCAGTATGGTATGTAGTGGCACCTATTATGATGTCATTGGAAATCTCCAAGTAGACATCCTAGTGGTTAAGCAGCAGCATGCGCAGTCATAAGATCAGGAGTCTGAATCCTGCTGCATGCATTGTATGGAAGGAGTAAAATTTAGAAGAAAAAACAATGCCATGAAAAGCGTGTGTGAACATGGTGTGGGCATGTGCAAACCTATGCTTGTTTCCACTCTTTGTGCAAGTAAATCTTAGACCCTTGGTTAGGTTGTTCGAAGAAAGTTCCCTATAGAACAATTTCTAGACCAATTATGCAATCCTATTAGGTGTAGTCACCATCATAGATCGTCATAGATCCTAGAATATCTCTTACCAACTTTGCTGGCACAGCTGCCTTTGGAAATGGGGTTATTGTTTCATCATTGATTTTCTTTCTTTTTTTACTGTAATGTTGCTATATTCTTACTTGCCATTTCATTCTTTCTCTTTCTATTTTTTACTACTCTGAAATGGGTTTTCATTTTCTCCTCGCTACAAATAAATGTGAGGTGCTATCATAGAAGAAAATTTAAGCTGAAGCGCTAAACATTCATCTACTATTCTGCAAAGTTTCTTTACTATAGCTCCCTGAACTCATTATCCGATTGACTACAAATGACAATTTGTTGTTTTTGTTAATTGCTTGTCTAATTACGAGTCAAAATTATGAAAGAAATTATATCTCAGACTTCACCTTTTTCACATGGTAATATACCAGTTTGGATCCATCATTTACTGCATAAAAGTTTGGCACATATTTTGTTCGGTACAATCATTACTAGCTTTTGTTGTGATGCTATAGTGCACATAGCCTTAAAATAGTAATTTGTCATCATTTTCCTATTTAAGCGTTGATTGTATATACAGGTAATCTTTGGAAACAGGTGGAGACATCTGTTGGGACAAAGAGAATTCTGGGAGCATATTGGAGGAATTGATATATGTTTGGATCCATCAAGCTTTGGCCAAGCAAATACACAGGTATAGTAAAAGGTATATATTTTTGGACTCCATAGAACCAGTGTATACTGTGCTCAAATGTGTGGCTGAATAAAAAATTTAGTAATTGTTGATTCCATTTTTAGTGGGCGCTTTTGGTATTACTGCATCTTTTGTGGGCATCTACACATGCTTGCAGATGCCCTTGGGATAATGGCAGATTTATACCAGTGTAATGAGCACACTTCTCAGTGATTTAGCATTGTAATTTGTGGGTTAGTTTGCAATAATGTCAAGTTTTTCTTTATCAATTTAGATAGTAAGTCTTTCTAACTGATTGTGGACCAATCAACAGAAATCATTTTCACAGAATTCTAGGAGCTAGATGCTTATTGTGACATGTCAAACCCCATGTCATGTTATTAAGTGGAGATATAAGTTGGCAGTGGGCATTTGTATTTCATCATCACTGCATCCTTGAACTACCTGCATAGAAAATCCCTAGCATTCAACGTGGAAAATATATTGAATACAGTTAATTATTGTTTCTAAGAGCAATCAGGACTTGTAATAGTTGGGTTAAAAATGGAGATTCTAGTCTATGTAACAGAAGAAAATTTATGGGTTAACCTGTTTAATCATCTTGGTAAATCACGTGATTGATAACTTTGGGAGGTACATTTAAGTTGTTGATGATATGTGACATGGATGAAGTGCATGTAGAAGGAAGTTGTTTTTTATGTACATCTGAATTATAGATGCTCTTGATTTGCCAATTGTGAATATCCTCTTGTTATAGGTTAAATAATTTTTATTGTTTCTCCATGGTCAAGCAAAAAATTG
Organism: Musa itinerans; assembly: GCA_001649415.1. Lineage (NCBI taxonomy): Eukaryota > Viridiplantae > Streptophyta > Magnoliopsida > Zingiberales > Musaceae > Musa > Musa itinerans. The sequence continues at coordinate 61,402 of LVTN01000565.1, read as the reverse complement.
TTATTATATAAAAATTTTAAAAGTATATCAAATACCAGTTTCAGCAACCAGTCAGACTGGTATGATACCGGCTAATTGCTTTGTCAATTTGTGTCATTGTCACATTGTTTTGTTTGTTTTAAAAGAAAAAGCAAAACTATAATATGGATGATAGGTTAGCAAGTATTTTGTCTAAAATGTCAGTCAGTGAACAAGGTCCTAGCAGACATGATAAGAAGATGTATTTATTGTTCAAACTTTGATCAATAGTTGAACAAGCTAGTGCATTTAAGGATACAAATTGGATGAGGCTTGGACTGATGGAGACTAGTTTAGATGGTAACTTTGAGATAAACATGGACGGCATCGGGACGATGGCCTTTTAGTTATGTTTAAAAGATGTGAGGATACAAGACACTGAAATAATGAGTTCATATTGCAATTTGGGAAAAAATTTCTAGGAACAATTGCCTCCACTATACCAAATGGGATGATGTTTGACAGATATGTTAAGATTTGTCATCAAATGTATTTTTGCATTGTTTTTTAATGAAACTTTTTTTTATTAATTAAAAATGGATATGGAAACTTGAATGATGCTGAATTTTGCAATGCTTTTTTCTTCAATCTGATGTTCACTCTGACTGACTCTAAAGTTACAGGCTTTTAATTCCTTGCTAAGGAAGTTGCAGAAGCATGTTTCTTACGGATCATCTGTTGTTGATTTGTATGCGGGGTCTGGTATCATTGGATTATCTCTAGCTGCTACTAGGAAATGCAGGTTGATGCTCTGACTCTAATTTTGAATTCTACTTGGAAGTATCATACAACTGTAAGATATGGTGATAATAACAATTTGATTTTTCACAGGTCTGTGAAATGTGTTGAGATCAACAAAGAGTCAGAACTTTCTTTTGAGAAGTCAGTCAGCCGGTTACCAAAAACCATAGACAGCACTATTAGTTGGCATAACACAGATGCGTCTCTTGTATGCAGTGCAATCTTAAACCTTTTAATGGACTATGACATGATTTTACCAGCATTTGGAAACTGTTTAGTATTTGAAGATCATTATGTTTGCAGGAACCTCTTCATTGGCTGGAGGGTTCAGACATCGTGATTGTAGATCCTCCTAGGAAAGGGTTGCATTCATCCCTAATTGATGCATTAAGGCATTTTGCATTGTCTGAACGCAAGATTAGCCAAGCACCTGACAGGTACACATCTGACCTTGGATTTCATCCTTTGACATGTTAATTTCTTTACCATGGTTTTTGAGTAGCCTTCAAGCATACAATTATGGAGCCTTCAGTTGTTTGTGCTAAAATTTCTCCAAACAAATTTGCTTTACAAACAGTTCAATCGTAAAGATGAAGGATGAAAAAAGGCCATGGATTCTGCGTGCAAGGGAAGCTTCTGTTCACGTGGAAGGCAAAACAACTTGGGATAAAAGCCAAAAGTGGCCTACCACTCTTATCTATATAAGTTGCGGATGGGAAAGTTTTAAGGAGGTACAGTTGTTTCACATTGCTGCTGCATTGATGTTGGAGATACCACTGATTTACTTTATCATGGAAGCATGCTATGCTGTGTTTTAACTTTTTCTTCCTTCTTTCCATTAAGAAGAGTGGTATTTTTTCTGATATTTTATTAGAACAACATTTCAACAGGATAGCAGGAACTTGCTGTCATCCAAGGCATGGTATATGGAAAAAGCTTATGCTTTCAACTTCTTCCCCGGTACTCAGAGGTAGTTATGTGTGACAAATTAAGGAGTCTCATGCTAAATTCTTAATACCTTGTCTACTGACTATTCTAGCTTTCAATATTTAAACCGCTTGAAACACTACTGCAGCATTGAAGTTCTAGCTGTGTTCAAACATGGTCCACGGATAGCGCAGACGAAAAAGAAAGCGGGGAAGGAAAAAACACCAAGGTGAAGCCACAGTGGAAAATTGAAAGGCTGCAAGAAGAAAGTTTCTCGATTTCAAAAGGTACTTTTAATTTATGTTTGACAAGATGGGAATATGTGCTACAGGAACACAAATAAAGCACCAGGAGAACAATGAACCATCGTTATGCTGATATTTCCGATCTAAATCATATTTGCAATTTCCTGTAATACGTGTCAGGTAACTGACTAGGGAATCCAAGGTGTGCTACGAAAATTTGGGCCGGAGATGATCAAGCTTCAGAACTGATCAAACAGGTCAGAGGAGATGAAATCACACAAGCAATGCGGGGAGCTTGAGAGCAATCTAGCCAATTTAGCTGCAGATGTTTGTGAACATTAGACTTACTGCTTTCTAACAATTTGTCGGGGTCATTCTGGCACAAGGAAGGTGACATGTTCCAATAAGTAGAATGCAAAGCAAACATGTGAAGTGTTTTGACTTATTTAGGTCACATAATGAGATCATTTCGATCTATGTTGTATCTGATGAATAGACGTCCAGACAATGCAATGATTGCCATGCACAATGATTTTTTTTAAAGTAATCAAACATGATTATTTCTTTGTCATGTGCATCAAATTTTTTTTTTGTATTAAACTTCTTTCTAAACCGTTAATTTATAGCAAATAAATTCTCCTGTTAAGCAGGATGAAATCAACACTGAAAATGATGGGGACTTTTCTTGTTTTATTTGGTCTTTCTCTCTGCTTTCATTCTCTTATTCGGTCCTTCACCCCTACTTGTTGGATTCTAGTTCGGTTAGTACAGTGGAAATAAGAACAATTATTCTAAGTTCATAATTATTATTTGTGCTTCCTGGTGTCCAAATAGTCCCCCAAGTATGTGGAGGAGATACTCCCAAGAGCGAGAGAGAAGTTGGAAAAAGAGAGGCAATAGTTCAATCCACTTGGCCCCATGGAATAAGAAAATTCATCGATGGTTGTATATTCATCATTCACGATCAATATTTAACATGAACTCATATTAAGGAGGAATCTCAGTGATTAGATTTCAGAAGATTGTGTGGAGAGCCCATAGAGATTGATGTTAAGGGAAGGGGAAGCGGTAATTGCACTTCTAAAAATTAAATTATGATGAATTAAAAAGGTATGTTTAAGATTAACAACTCCGCTGTGGGAAGGGAAGGGAAGGGAAACTGGTGGTTTCATCTACATGATAGGTAGATTGTAACCGATTAAGAGAGATGCAAATTTAGACATACCAAAAGGATAAGACAAAAAGAAAATGAATTTTCAAATGATACTTGACATTTTAACTTCATCCAGACATACCATTAAATGATCAAATGGTTTGATCTCACAAGAACATGTACTGCGGACTACTGTCTGCTATACAAATCTACTTTTGGCTTGCCCAAATATCTTACCCCATTTTTAACATGATTTAGTGCCGACCATGTAAGCCACATTAACAAACTTCTTTAAGAATTCAGATCGGATTGTTGTTTGTCATATTATCTAGATATGAAATTTTGATAGACAGATCAAACCTTGATCTGCTCAGTCTGGTTCTTCAAGAAACATATGACCCAATTCAAGATGAAGAAATAAACTCCACCATGATATCAAACTCCCAATGAAGCATGGAAGAATGAGTTCCATCATATGAATCATCTTCTAAAGGTAGCAGAAAACCATCCAAACAGATAATTATTTGGAATGGAAAAGATGTTGTAATAATAGTAACATAGTGTACACATGCACAAATCACTAGCAAGAGTTTCATAAATTGAAGCTACTAATTAATGTGCAGAGGCTGTGGAATAGTTATGTTACCTTTGAAACCGAAGGATACTTGCAGAGACTAAATATGCATGTCGTCAGCTATCATACAGAGAGAAACCTCTCTCTCTGGTAATTTTTCTCGTTTCAGGCTGTTTGAAGTAGTCTCTTTTAGACACACGTTTGTGCTTCGCTGAGCTCCTAAGAGCACTTTGCTTGCTTTCCAACTCTACCATTGTCAATTGACTCACGAAATCCTTACCAGAAAGCCATGCTTGGATCATCTCATCGGTCTTCGGCTCGGGAAGAAAACCTTTTGCCTTCATTTCCTCATAATATGCGGAAGCCTCCTCCAACTTGCCATTCAAAAACAGGCCGTGTATCAAGACGATATAGGCACTTCTATCGGGAGTCAACCCGTTCTCTGGCATCTCATTCCACAGCCTAAAGACGCTCTCGTGCTGCCTCCATCTAGCCAATTTCCTAATCAACATGATGTATGTTTCGATTGCCGGGACGCATCCTGTTTCCTTCATTCTACGCAACAGCTCAAACGCATCTTCCACATTCTTTGCCGCATCAAAGAAGGCATGGTAGGTCCTTACACAAGGTGACAGCCCTCTGTGCAGCATTTCATCAAACAACTTCCGTGCATCGTCAACCCGCTGAACCTTGCAAAGTGGCCTTATCAGCGAATTGAAGGTGACCGCATTAGGAGCGACACCCTTATCCTCCATCGTCGCCACAAGACGCTTGGCCTCCTCCACGCACTTTCCTTTAGCCAGAGCATAAATGACCGCATTGTAGACCTTCCTATCTGCCTCGATGCCCATGTCGTTCATCTGATTGAAGAGCTTCAGAACGTCATTAAGATTACCGGCTTTGGAGTAGCAGGAGATCATACTCCCGTACGACACGACGTCCTTCTGGATTCCTCTTTTCACCATGTTCTTCCAGAATCTCTTGGCCTCCCCAATTCGGACCATGATGTTGCACCACCCATTGAGAACAATGTTGAAGCTCTTCGTCTCAAACGGGAACTCCTTCTCGTTGCACAGAAGCAGGTACTCGGCGTCCTCCACGTTCTTGTACCGGCAGAGGGCGCTGAGAAGGCCGTGGAAGTCGTCGATCCCCGGTGAAAACCCGTACCGTTTTAGCGAGTAGAAGGCGGTGATCGCCCGCCCGACGTCGTGGACAGCGCAATACCTCCTGATCAGGATCAAGATCGTTTGAGGCGTGACGAGGGACGGGCCGCTCCCGCCGCCGCTCCGCCTCATCTCGTGGACGAGGGACCAGGCGGTGTCGAACCGCCGCATCTTCCCGAGGATGGAGATCATGGAGTGGTACTCGCGGACGGAAGGGGCGTACCCCGGCTGTGCCCCGGCCCACAGGAAGAAGGTGAAGGCGGCGCCCCAGTCGTTACGGAGGCTGGAGAGGACAGCGGCCACCAACTCCGGCGAGGCTTGCACGCCGCAGTGCTCCAGCCTCAGTCTGGCGGCCGCGTTGTCGGCACCGAAATCGCGGAGGCAGCTGATGACGTGCTCGACGTCTTGGAGCAGTTTGCCGTCCAACTTCTCGGTCGCCGGTGCCGCTCCAAGCAAGCCGTCGTGGCTTGCTTGGAAGTTTGCTTGTAGAACGCAATCATCCATGTCATCTTGACAAAGAATGGGAGTGCTTTGGGAAGAGACGGAGGAGGAGAATTTGGGAAGGGGGAGAGACGATGGGGGAAGAAGGAAGTTTGGTTGGAGGAATCGATGGGGCAGAGTGGAGATGGGAAGGAGCTTCGGCAATCTCAACAGAAGTCTTCTCCACATGGTGAGAGACTCTCTGATCGGACCGAACGCTACTAACCGTGACGTTTTAAGGTGATGAAGGTGGGGTCGATGAGCGTGATTATTGTCCGTAGCAGAGAGTATGCGAAACTCCGCACTCATAGATATAAAAAAAATATGAATAATAATTTTTATAATATAGTAAAAGTAAATGATAATAACACGGTGAAAGGATTTTATTACTAATGAATACTATTTTTATTTTTTTTATTTTTTTTTATATGATGATAAAAGTTAAAATCTCTTTGAAAAATTTATAGGATAATTTACCTAGAAAAATATGAACATCTCTTTTTGAAGTATCGACCTATCCTTTGGTTCATCGTTTAAATGAGTTTTTGAATCGGTTAGTGTTCTTTGTTCATCTTTTTTCCTACTCTTCCGTTTATATTTTATTTATATAAATATATAATAAATATTATAACTTGTAATGCTCCAGCCTCAGTCTGGCGGCCGCGTTGTCGGCACCGAAATCGCGGAGGCAGCTGATGACGTGCTCGACGTCTTGGAGCAGTTTGCCGTCCAACTTCTCGGTCGCCGGTGCCGCTCCAAGCAAGCCGTCGTGGCTTGCTTGGAAGTTTGCTTGTAGAACGCAATCATCCATGTCATCTTGACAAAGAATGGGAGTGCTTTGGGAAGAGACGGAGGAGGAGAATTTGGGAAGGGGGAGAGACGATGGGGGAAGAAGGAAGTTTGGTTGGAGGAATCGATGGGGCAGAGTGGAGATGGGAAGGAGCTTCGGCAATCTCAACAGAAGTCTTCTCCACATGGTGAGAGACTCTCTGATCGGACCGAACGCTACTAACCGTGACGTTTTAAGGTGATGAAGGTGGGGTCGATGAGCGTGATTATTGTCCGTAGCAGAGAGTATGCGAAACTCCGCACTCATAGATATAAAAAAAATATGAATAATAATTTTTATAATATAGTAAAAGTAAATGATAATAACACGGTGAAAGGATTTTATTACTAATGAATACTATTTTTATTTTTTTTATTTTTTTTTATTTTATGATAAAAGTTAAAATCTCTTTGAAAAATTTATAGGATAATTTACCTAGAAAAATATGAACATCTCTTTTTGAAGTATCGACCTATCCTTTGGTTCATCGTTTAAATGAGTTTTTGAATCGGTTAGTGTTCTTTGTTCATCTTTTTTCCTACTCTTCCGTTTATATTTTATTTATATAAATATATAATAAATATTATAACTTGTAAAATAATTTTCTACTAAACTTATTATAATCGATTTAAAATGATCTAGAAGTTATCAATTGAAACTTGAAAAAAATAGTCGAAAGTTTGTCTTCATTCTTAAAATTAAACAGATTAAATTAGCACATACAGCAGCAGGCAGGCAGGCAGGGTTGATATTTACATCAGAACAAAAACTATCTTCTATTTCAGTTCAAGAACTTGATACAACATCCAAACCTTGGCTCAACCCATACTACAAGGCTGCATCAATTTTATCTGGAAAAATCAGTTCCCATCCATGCTATCATCCTACAGTGCCTCGTTTGCATCGTAAAGATGTAAACATTGTTCTACACTGCCTCATTCTCGTGGTAAAGATGCAAGCCAAAACCGAACCGAGCACAGGCTTTGCAGAAGGCTACTTCTTCAGCTGCTGCAATCGGGTCCTTAAACTGCCCATCGCTTAAAGACACTGTTCCGGTAGACTCCCGGTGTGCCTGCAACAGCAACAAAGTATGGGACATTAGGACCTGATGGTTTGCATCAAAGAGTGACTGATGGTTCCCCACTATCTTTTATCTAAAAGGCAAAGTGCAGGTGTCTTAATTCTTGATAGGGTAAAGTGCATGGTAACATTTTCTGCACACCGCAAACATATTTGTTAGACCAACATATTTTGCAATTTCTTAGGCCAGTGTAACAAAAAAGTTCGTCACATAAAAATTATGGGTTAAACAGTGCAGCAAACTCACTTCTTTCCAAAGTTTACTGCTCCACCAGTTTGAATATTGCCAAATGTGCACATAAATTTATGGCTTTAGCAGAAAATCAAATGGAAAAAGATAAATCAAATGTAAATGAACATAGGACATTACAGAATTGGAATGTTTTCTCATTCGGTACTTGTTTTCTATGTCTGGCTGTCCACTATATGACATGTAAAAGATCTTCAGCCCAAACATTTTCACTTTCCTAAGAGACCAATCAAGTAACTCTATAGTGTTTCCTAAATAATATAGAACTCAATTAACTCCAAAAATCCTCAACTTTTTGTTCCATCTTCATGCTCTCTTTCTGTTCGAACCAAATTGTATATTGCCCATATTATGACCTGGCATGAAATATTTTAAGGAACATAATATACCATGACCAGAACATTGAAAGTCAATCTTACAATGTCTTTAACATAGTGTATTTATGCATACCATGTTTGTATCATGGTAATGTGGAACACAACATATTTAAAACATTGTATGCTAAGTCACAAATCATTAATGGTACTTTGGGTTCAGGAAAAAGAAAAAGGAGTGTTTTTTGTGCAATTGTCTAATGTGTTTGGATGGTGGCACAAAATGAGTCAAGAAATGACAAGAAAAAGAAAGAAGACGTGTAGGAATATAAATGGTTCAACTTTGCCTTAGAAACAGTAAGAAAGGGAGAACTATTTAACTTTTTCCAGAAAGATTTAGTGGATTGATAATTCACCCAGATATAAAAAAACAGAAACACGAAGCTCATAGTCAAGTTCAAGCATTCCATTTTCTAATCAAACCCGCATTGAAATGACATGAGAAGCTGAAATTTCAAGGATGATATGCTATAATCAATCTAAGAAAAATTTGCAAAAGGGCATGAAATGAGAGCTGTTGCACAGGCAAATACCTCTCCATCCAATCCTCGTATTGTAACACGGTATACCACTGTCACATTCCTGTTGTCCGAGAATATAACATCACGTACTTCTCCACACCAGCCTTGTTATGCAAAAGTAACATGAAATCAGAAGTCAAAGATTAGATTTTGGAAGATGCTTATCCACATTAACCCAATGAAAATCTAGATCACCTTGTCTATAGAATAGTTGACTATGAATAGATAATTATGCAGGATTGGCCATAAAAGAAAAGGACAATCTCAATATCCAATCATTGGTTTTCTGAATGGTGAGTAATATTTTACAAAATATCTTTCAGCACCACTTTGCAGATAAGGCAAATAGTAAGAAGGTATAAATAATAAAAAATTACATAATGAGATTTTCCCTGATAGTTGGGACTTTACCACTTTGTTACTGTTGTTGTTGTTGTATTATATAATGGGATTTTTCTCCTAAGCTTCCTAATATAATGCATAAAAATTATTTACCAGTGACAAAAACAGATGTAGAAATTTTTGTACAATAGAAATCTAGACAGAACTTAGCATCACTTTGATCACAATACAACTGACAAAGGACATCGTATTGCTTAAGATTCTGCTAGACCGATCTAACTGATGAAAGTTCATTAAAAGATACTCCTGGAAACTTCAACAAGACAATTATGCCATGAATGTAAATTATAATACTCCACTCACAATCAGCCTTCCATGCAATACAAAATCCATCATACAAATATAAGGAACAACCTTAAAATGCTCCAATTTTGTATGTGGTGTAGGAGAAAGTTAAAAAGACTATTGCAATCAATCTTATATTGATTAAAAAAAATGGATCACCTGGGGCGTAGAAGCTCAGCATTCTATTAGCATGATACCTACAAAAAAAGCATCAACAGTATTAACCTGGTTAACTTGCCAGATCTAAGTAGCAGTTAACCCAAGAGGCGATAGTATACTGGAACAGCTTTAAACGTGAATGTAAGTGAAACAAAAAGTATTAAAGGCAACGTAAAATCCAAATGAAATGAATGCTGTAGGAGTTTTAAAACTGTCTTAACTTTATTAATCGAACTGAGTAATGGAATTGTGAATATTGCACTGTTAATCAGGTGATTAACCAAATTGATATTCATAGTTTTGAAAGATTCAAAGTGTCATATCTTCCACTTAAAATTTGGGCTTATAAGAACTTATTTGGAGACTTCACAAGCCTCTAAGCCTAACTAATCTTGCATAACTCTTAAAATTTTAAAGAGACAAATATTAGTTTGCACAAAGAATAACATTCTTAATTAATGTCTTTCCATTGGATAAATTACTGCTTTTTGCACACATATATAGATCATAGTCATTGTGCATCATTAGTTAATTGTTCAAAGTCATCCTTTTTGTTTCATGAACCGATCAGTTGTTTGCCTATCAATTGAACAAAAATAGATACATAAGCACTTAATAAGCCATTAAATTGTCATCACTGATAAATGACTTGGTACATTTTACTTCTCATCTGAACCTTGTAGTCGACATATGCCATTAACATAACAAGTGATTGGTACTTAGGTTTAGTCATATTCAACACTTGATGGTTCATGCCTATTTCAGCATATATGGGTCAAAAATGTGCATCAATGGGTCAAACAAGATGTTTCATGTCTATTCAGCATATTTGTGTCAATAATGTCCATATATGAATCAAAATAGAGCAGAACTGGCTTGAACTTTTATGTTTGTGGGCTGAATTTCAAGTGTTTAGGCATCAATGTTATGAATCAAGAACATTTCATTTCTAAAGAAACATAAAGGGTGGTTCTCACCTTAGAAAATTGTCTGGATCAAATACTTGAGCACCATCTCCACAATAACTTTAAGATGGAGAGTGGAGCTACTATTAACAAGGCGTCAGTGTTAAATAACATAATACCCACTTAACAGCCATGAATTGATGGAATTCTGAGAGATAACCACCAAAACTGGGCAGCACATAAGTCAATCTGAGCATGGACTAGGTGATATACTGCAAATTTTGGGTAGGTGGTATCTCATTAAAGATGGCTACAGGTTCAACCTTAATTGGTTTTGATCAACACCTTAAAGTCCCGACAAATTTTACAAAAAGTCATGACCCACCCTGATTAAAATCCAGAGCAGCAGTAAAGAAGAATAGGAGAAGCCATGTTCACAGGCTAAAAAGTAGAATTAAAAGGAGAATGAGGAGGCAGCAGCAGAGAAGAATAAAGTGTTTGTTTATTTCATCCCCCTTTCTATTGCTTTCCTCTTTTTAAGTCGTTTTTGCCTTTGTCAGTACTAACCAGATAATACTGTACTAACATATGATCTAAACAGAGACTAGTATGAAACTGCTACATAAAATCAAGCTCCTTGATCAGCAATATCACTGGTTGATGTAGAACAATATTGGAAGGTGACTTTCAAAGAGAACATGTCTCCTATAATTCAAATAGAAAAAGTTGTTGTTTGAAGCTGTGAAGTAACTGGGCGCTCGTCTAAGCGCCTGGGTTCTGGTTATGGTGGGAGCCATAAACTGGGCACGAATCAAACACAAGCCTAAGCCCAAGTGCGAGACGGCTTAGGTGCATGCCTAAAATAAATCATATTTCCCTTGGAAAACCTAAACCTAATTTGAATGAACGACAATGTCTTCCTCCTGGCTCAGGTGTGAATGGTAGTGTGGCGAATGCAAAGGTGGCCTCTGACGACCAACGAGCTACTTCAGTGTGTAGGCAAACCTCTAGCATTGTCTTCTTCTCATGGTAGCTCTCTATCTCTTTTTCCCTTCCTCAACAACAGCTCTCTCCCACAAATCCTTTTCTGCAATGTCCTTGCCTTCTCTTCCTCTTCTATCGCCCCTATGCCTTCTCCTTGGCAACTCCCTCATCCTTTATCCCTCACACTATTTGTCGTTGTCCTCACCTTGTCTTCATTCGCCATCCCAGCCGACCCTTAAACCCCCCCCC
>LVTN01000565.1:39776-49969 GCA_001649415.1 Musa itinerans | reverse complement strand
CCCCAACTCCATCCTCCTCTAACTCCTCCTCCGACCCCAACGGCCCCCTTCTCCCTCCTCTTCCTCTTCTCCTCCCCGATAGCTGCACCCCTCTTCTCCTTCTCTATGGTTCTTCCCCTCCACTTCCCTCTCCCTCCTCCTTCCTAATAGCTATTTGCTACCCTTCCAACCTACAATCAATAGCACACTCCCCTCTTCTCCTTCTTCCCTCTGCTTCTCTGTTTCTTTCTCTTTCTCTTATAATCATTTAATGTTAATCATTGTTAATAATAGTTAATTTTTTTCTTGTATAGTCTACGAATTTGATGATCATTGACTTTGATGATCATTGGCCTTCTTGAGGGAAATTGTTGTATTTTTATGTTAATCTTCTTTTGTTTTGTCATTTTTATTGTTAGATTTAGATAATGTACTATTTAAATGAATGCAATTTGATATTTTGGTAGTGATATTTGGAATATAAAATGCTATAGAACTCATATATTTTCTCATTTTTATTTTAGTGACCATATTTCTTCCTAATTATATATTTTTAAATTTTAATATTTACAAGCACCTCGCTTTGCTCAGGCGGGTGCCTAGCGCCTCTGGCTTTTTGGCACCTTTTAGACCCTTTGACTACACTGGTTTAAAGTTCTTACAACTTGATATCTTACGTATATTTGCAAAATTTCATCAACTATTCCAGTAAAATAAACAATGAGCTGTCATATGATTCACATATACAATCTTCAAGCTCTGTATCACATCGAAAATGTGTAAATATTTGGATACAACTACCAATGAGATCATATGAAAATCAAGAAATTAAAATAAATAACAATCAAACAAGAAGAAAAAAATATAAAATGTAAAAAATGGGAATGGACAAATACTGTTGGATTCACACTGGTACGTAGAAATCACATCCAGGGTTCTTGTCATACAAATATCATGTCTCACATATACCACAGTGGCACACAAGCCAGCAAAAAATAAATATGTTCTTCCAATTATCTCAAAGCTTAACATATATCTCTCATCATTAAGAAGGTTGGCCTCTATTTTCACTAATGAGATTCATACAACAACAAGACTTTCAACAAGTAGTAAACCTATAAAACTCCAATCCAAAATAAAGAGATACCTAGATTTAAAAATATAATTCCAACTTGCTTCAAGATCATTCAATCCAATCTACACTACAAGAAAACTCAAAATATAATGACTCATATTAGGATGCTAAAGAGATAGAAACTAAAATATATATGACATATTAATCCAAAGATAATAAAACGACAGTAATATGACTCAATCTAAAAACTCTTGAAGACTTAAAGTATATTAAGATTTGCTTGTGCATCATAAGATTTCTGTCCAGTGAACAAAAAGCTAACTAAATCTGAAATTTATGCCCCTTCACCATCACAAAAACCACAATACTAGATGATAAGTTCCCATGAATAATGCGACACTATTCTTCTTGCCTCTTAAAGTTTATTGCACTCAGCATATAGCATATAGAAAGACAACTTTTGAGGAAAGAACATAGCAGTCAAGAAAAATATGATAGGTAATCTAATTATGCTAATGACGTCTCTTCATATCCAGAACTTCAATACGGATTTTGTAGGTCAAGGCTGTGTAGGAACATATGATAAAACGAGTTTCAGTTCTTACAGGGTCCTGATACCTAACATTAATAGGAAAAAAAATTTGGTAAAGGAAAAAGTCTAATAAAAGAACCTCTTATCCTTGGGTTTCCAATTTCATCAGCTTGAGTGACCTGAATAAATAGGCAGACAAAAATAAAAGTGGATAATTTTATTTTCAACTATCTGTTTGTAATTAACCAGAGTCTATAAAAAAAATGGTAATATTTGCTGATAATTGACCTTGCTGTTTACAATGTGGCAAATGGTAAGAGGCAACAAAGTAGTATTACCATTCCACTTTGCAATATTCATGACAGAAGATGTAGTCTTGAGATCTTAAAAGCAACTAGAGGGCTAAAAGTCGAGATATGGTCAGCTTTATGGTACTTGTGAGAGGGAAGAAAAAACTGTCATTCAAAAAACACCAAGGGAAAGGAAATTTAGTTGTAGAGGAAAAGTATATGGGACAATAAGCCATAAAGTGGGCAGAGATCAGGTACAAGAAGAGAACAGATCTTAAAAGGGTGATGATTAGCACAGGGAGGGAAAAAGAATAAATTGACACAAAATTCTCATGTAATTTTAAGAGAAGGATTGACATTGTTCCTACTTAATTGAGGATGCTAAAAGGAAACAGAATGTTGTTGAACTTAAGATGCCTAAACATACCATGTTGGGTGGCCAAAAGTAACACCAACAAGCTAACCAAATGATTCATAACGCTAACACAAATTCAAAGTTCAAAACTGCAACTAAACTAACGCACACAACCAACAAGAAAAAGCAACACAAGCCATGACCAACCCCATTCTGATCCTGACAGAGAGGCGAGGATTCCCATAGTTGACCATAAAATTAGGCTGCCGCCCAAAGTCAAAGTCAAGCAATCGGTGATCCAGGTCGAACAACATCTGAAATCTATGTTATAGTTAATGAAAAAGGGAAATCGACGTCCAGAAACGTTATGGATGGATCATGTAGGAGGCGAAGGATCAGGGAAGCGAGGAGAAGAACGAGACGAGAGATACCAAGGGATGGAGTTGTCGTCGGCGTTGATGATGTTATCGGGCACTTTCTTGTTGAGATCCCGGAGGATCTCCTTGAGGGGGCGACAGAAGGAGGGCGTCAGATCGAACGGCACCACGTAGTTGGAGTTGGGCACCCTGCCTCCGCCTCCGCCGCTTACGCTCTTCTTGGAGACGCTGTCCGACGCACTGGCGCCGTTCTCCAGGGCCGCTACAACCAGCGACACCGACGCCCTCCGCGGACGCCTGCCAGCCGCAAAGGGGACCCTCGCGTCCCTGCCGGCGGCAGCGGGGATGGCCGATCGGGTACGGAAGATGGCGGCTCCCGTGGCTTCCATCCGCAGGCCGAAGGAGAACGAAGAGATGATGGAGACACGGCTCGGAGGTCTCCAAAAATCTGTCACGGGACTTGTCCTTGATTGTTCGGATCGATATTAAGGACGAGACGAGAGAGTCTTACCCCAAAGACTATAATTGATAGCCAAATTGCTTTTCTTACTTCAAGAACAGACACCCCACCCACATGCCTCGTAGTTGGTAGACATAGGTGGCCGGGACCCAGTAGCTTCCACCAGTTAGGGGGCACAGGTTCGATTTAGGTAAGGGCTAAAGGAAGCCAAAGTCTTTTTCTTAATGAACAACCCTACCCTACCCAGAGGGTCTCCCTCTCCATTTCAGAATTCGAAGTCGCACACGCACGCTTCGACCGGCAAAATTGCAATTGCACACCCAATCATGTTGCCCATCCTGTCTCTCGCGTTAGTCAGCTCGAGGCGAGTGGTGGCACCGGGGAAGCCGGGGCGCCAGTCTCGGACGTGTCAGCATCGACTCGTCTCCGAAGTCGTTCGCATAGCCCGCGCAGGCGAGGCGCCTGGGTTTTCACCTGCCTCATTTCGCGTCCACTAGTTGCGAGGGACATCACATGCCGCGTGGGGCCCACCGTAACGTTCCTGTCGCGGTAGGATGCGTAACAGCTACGGCGGGACGCGTGGAAACATTTACCAACGATCGATGATTCTAACCGTTCAATACGACGCGGCTCATTTGAGTTATTACGATGATCATAAGAATAATGCTGTTTGTATCATTTGTTATCGGACAGTAGCATCGATCGGTGGAGAAGAAAGAATGAGAGAAGAAAAAGATCGATGACGGAGAAGAAAGAAGAGAGAAGAAAGAAAAAAACCTGAAGAGACATGACGACAAAACCTCGATGACATTACGGGGAAAAGCGATTTCTTCCTGACGAAATCGAGCGAGGCGATATATTTTTTTTGTCACGCGGGAAAATCGAGCGACATCGCATTTCTCTATTTTTTTCACAAGGAAACCGAGCGACGTCGCTCGCTCCCTTTTCTTTTCTTTTTTTTTTTTGCTTAACTCCTCATGTCAGCAAAGTCATCATTTTTTTTTTTATATATATACACTGAGCGGTATACTGAAATATATCGTTCGATATACTTATACCGGATCATATCTAAAACTCAAATACGATATGAAATTATAAACCTTGGATTGATGATTAATCCCAATAGGATGAAATCATAAATATAAGAGAAAGAAAAATGAAAGATCTTAGAACTATACTAAATTGGCAATATCGTCGTATGAGTTTGAGAGGAAAATTCATTAAGTCAGGTACTTAGTGTCAACTAGTGGGAACACAGCTTCCCAAGCAATATGTCAACGCAGACGATGAACTGATGTCCATACTCGATTAACATCCACTCCATTAATTAATGGTTTCGATAAAACAATGTAAAAGAAAATATGAATATGTGATTATTTGGATCAAGACGTGAACGGTTTTATCCGGTCTCATACCACATAACTAGGAATATGTTCAATTAGCATAAAAAATAACTAGGAATTTGTCCAATATCAGAAAATATTTTTAGTTACACTTTTTTTTTATCGTCTCTAATCAGGAACGGTATACGTCAGTTCAGAAACAATCTAACTTATGTTCTACCTTCTTTTTCTTTTTCTAATTTTTAATTTAAAAAAATTTAAAACTTACTTACAAAGGTTTAGATAATCATTTTTCTATATTTTAAGCAATTAGAAAGGTACTTTTACTAATTTCAATCCTTCGAAAATTGAATTTATATTTTTAAATCTTACCAAATTTAAGGTGGATATTTGGGCCAAATTTTTTTTTTTTTTTTAGACTTAAGTTATATTGCTTTTAAAGCTCCTCTTTCTTTAAAGGTTTTGGTGTCTCAAGTCTAAGGACCAGATATATCACTAGGACGATAGAATCGTTATTTGACAATGAGGTATCATCAATCATCCAGCATTCTGTCAGCAGATCAATCAGTGAACTCATTCTCCAATGAGCAACAACACTATAGCCCTAGTGTCCCCACACGAGCAGCTATGAGACCAACTACCTCCATCATATGGACGGGTATATAACACACAAGTCTGTATGGTTATCTTAATATCCCTCTCGAGTAACCTATGGCTAGGATTATTTAGGATCTATGTTTAAAGGTGAATCGGTCTCATTATCGTGATCTCATCACGATCCGATTCTCATTGCATAGATCCATGAACATCACAATATATTTATGCATCAAGCAATATAAAGTGATAAAATATCATAATAATATACAAAAAGAATGTATGTCTTATCACACATGTCGTTACTCATGTAATTGACTTATAGGACACTTATGACTAGTAGAAAGAGTGGGGTATTTATAAGCTCCAAATGACTTCAAAAATGGAGCCAAAAATATGTCTCATCCTAGGTTTTTGAGGTCCTAACGGTACTATCGCCAGTACTGAGCGGTACCACTACTTGTAGGACTGATAACTAGCGGTACCATCACCCAATCTAAGCGATACTATCACTTGACAATATGAGAGATCATGTATTGGTGGTACGACTACTAGTTTGGGTGGTACCATCGCCTAACACTAGAGGTATCATCGTCAGGTCTTTTGGAAAACGTACACTTCGTATGTTGTAGCTCATAGGCGGTTCCACCGCTTGGTCTGGTGGTGCTACCACGTAACCTAACTATGGGTCACTGAATGGGCCTCCTAATGGAGCCAACTCAACCCCAGATCAAGCCCAATGGGCCTATAATTGAGTTAGTAGGGTTACACCCAAAACTAACTTAATTTAAGACCTAACTACAATAATAAAAACCTAAATGATTACAAAACAAGACATCTATGTTGTCCGATATGTCATTGGTTCATCTAAACTTCATCTGAACTTCTGACACATCGTTTGAACTTTCGGCGTATCGCTCGATCCATCAGCACGTTGACTCCAACAACATCCGATCTTGGCACAATATCTAATTCTTCTATCCTGATGCCCAATCTTTGACTTTGGCCCAACGTTTGATTCTTCTGCTTCAATCATTTTGCTTTTTCATGATCGAAATTGGTCCTATATCACTTTTCTCAAAACGTAGATTAGATCATAAACTCATCAATTGATTTTATCATCAAAATCCGAGATTCAACTATCTCTCCTTTTTTTATGATCATCCATCTCCTTCTCATATGTTCTGTCGTCATCTTGCCGCATCTCGATACGTCGCGATCGTTCGTCTCAACCTCATTGGTCCCACTATCACCTCCAAACTCCTATCGTGCTTCCTCGTATGATTACAACATAATCACAAGCACGTAGGCCCGATAATAAATGAGAAAAATAAGGGTTCGCAAGCCCCAATAATAATAATAATCACATAACATACACACATACATTCCATCACACAGTCCATGATTATCCTTCCACATCATACATCGCATGTACACATCATCATGTAGGACTACTAGATAATAATAATATTAATTAATTAAATTATTTAATTAATTATTTTATAGTTTTTGGGGTACCCTACCCTAGAGAGCCTCATGCGATAGGAAGTCCCCTATGTGGCTAGGAAACCCTAGCCGCTAGGGACTCCCTTGCATCCAGAAATCCTTAGCAATAGGGTTGCCTTGTGTGGCTAGGAAATCCTAACCACCAAGGACCCCTCTGCAGCCAGGAATCCCTAGCTACGTTCTGTCCATGGGCGACCAGGACTATTGGCCGCAAGGGATACTGGCCGCCAAGGTTGCCCCTTGCAGCTAGGAAACCATGGCTACATGGGTTGCCAATGCCCAGGTTGAAAGCAACCTTGTTGCTCTCAGCCTTACTGCCTTTGCCCAAGCCGAGAGCAGCAAGGTGTGCTCTCGACCACGATTACAAGCAACCTTTGGCCAAACTATGAGGCAGCAATAGTTGCTGCCCCTTTCTCTTTGTTTTGCATCAGCGAATCTGAGGATAACATCTTGATTTATTGAACCTTTCAGCCATAAGAATATGTGTTGTCCAAAATTTCAATTGACGCTAAAAATATAGCAAGTTACGCAAAAATAATTCTACACGATTCAACACAACGTAGTTTAAAAACCAATCGATCGCATGGACAACCTAGCTCTGATACCACTATTAAAAAACCTTGGGCAATATCACATGTATAAAAAAATAATATTAAAAATAAAATCCTAAATTTTTTAAAGAAAAAAGGTTCTCATCATCATACGAAAATTGGTGCATGAAACAAAATGCAAAATCGAAAACCACACGTGTCAAGACAGATTTGTTCCCTAGGGTGATCATATATTCCAATAAAATTTCATATCTATAGGAGTGGATGAAGGAGGTCAACTATCCTCCTCTCTAGTAGTGATGCACATGGCATATGCAACGAAGATGAATCTCAAATCGTTGCATGATCTTCCTCTCCATGTGCATCATGTGATCAAAAAGTGATTAACCCTTTTTTCTATCCACATGCCCCAAACTGGGGCTATCGACTAAGGAGGAGAGGGAGGGATGAGAATAGGAGGTGACAACCAAAAAGAGTCTAGCCTATGCCCCTTTGGTTCCCTCTTATTTATAGAGGTCTTTGTCAACTTAACCATAATGGATCCCGCCCTATTGGGTATTGGATCTCCATCCAACTACTCAAGTCTCTTAAATTAGTGGATCTCTATCCAATAATCTCTCATTGGCTCTTATTGGATCTTATCCATGAGATTCATTAATTCATGGGCTTATTGGATATCTCATATTCGAACCTCTACTCATCGTAACACCTACTATATGTGTATGACCTTCTAGGCCTAATATCGAGTTGATTGTGAGTTATACCTATCAAAACTTCTTCTGACTCAGTGAATTATCATCTCTTATAATAATTCACTCAACTTATCGACTACGAACGTACTAGGCCACTACGTCATAGTCCCTAGACAATACAGGGGAATCCAATCCATTAGACCGGTTTGTCCTTAGTTATCATATATTTATAATTATTTATCCATCTAATATCCCAAAGACCATACATCGAGCATAATATGTGACTCTCTAGGCCCAATATTGAGCTGGTCATGAGTCATACCTATCAGCACTCCTTCTGACTTAATGAATTATCATCTCTTATAATAATTCACTCAACTCATGACTACTGATGTACTAGGCCACTATGCCATAGTCCCTAGACGATATAGAGAAATCCAATCCATTGGACCTGTCTATCTTTAGTTATTATGTATCTATAATCTCTCATCCATCTAATATCTCAAGGACCATATATCGAGCATGGTATTGTCAGGCCCATATGGAATCTACTCGAGTCTCGCTCTAATCGGATTCTCCCAGAGAACTCTTTCTCTCTCAATCCGAATGACCCTAGCTAGGGATTTGCCTAAGCAAGGATACAGAGGATATTTCTCTTATGATACTAAGAGTAGATGATTCTCTATCGACACTCAATTGCTCTTGTAAGGTTGGTTACTACTCCTAATGATTGGTTGTGTTAGATTTAGAACACCTAGATCTATAAGTACGGTATCAAAGAGCGGAGTACTCATACAAGGCATCCTTGATGCCTCAAGTCTAAGGACCAAATACACAATTGGGACCACGGAATCGTTGTCTAATAATGAGGTATCATTAATCATTCAGCATTTCGTGAGCGGATCAATAAGTGAACTCATTCTTCAATGAGTACATGCACTATATCCCTGGTGTCTTCATACAAGCAACAATGAGATTAGTCGCTTTCATCATATGGATGGGTATACAGCACATCAATCTGTTAGGTTATCTCAATGTCCCTCTCGAGTAACCTATGGCCGGGATCATTTATGGTCTGTGTTTAAAGGTGAATCTGTCTTATTATCATGATCTCATCACGATCCAATTCTCATTGGACATATCTATGGACATCATAATATATACAATATATAATATAAAGTGAGAAAATATCAATAATAATAATAAGCAAAGAGAGAGCGTAGTGTGTCATACGTGTCATCACTCACATGATTGACTTGCAGGGCACCTATGACTAGCATTTAAAGTAAAAGGAATCAAGAATAGATGTGAATAGAGAAGATCGAATCACTATAAAATTGGTTTGCATCACTTTACTCATCTTTTACTTATGACTTAGTATTATTTACTTTACTCACAACTTTTATTCCCACTCGATACTTAATTAATCAAGTTTCTGAAATTTTTTATTTTCTTACTTACTCCTTCCCTCTTCGCCTCCCCTCCTCTTCATACCATTAAGATCCTAATACTCCCCATATCTATTAAGATCTTGTTTACTAATACATTAATGATTCTAAGTGAGATGATTAATGCATTATCATGATCGAGTCCAGAAACTCTACCTCCTCTTCTTTAAACATGATAGGAGGGTCTCTAGTGGGGCGAAGTCTTTTTGTTTGAGGCTCTCTTGTGTAATTCTTGTGGGATAATGTGCCGCTACCTCCTAACGTGAGCCCTTAGACAATCACATCTACTTGTCACTTAACGGGCCCTCGTGATTTCATGGATGTTTTTCGAACCCTATGGAGGTAGCGATTGAGGTGTCATTTTTAAATTAGCAATTCTATTTGCTACTTAAAACTGTAGTAGTCGTGTATCATGCCCATGGTTTTTGTGGTGCTGTAAAATATAGTGTTATTCCGTTCGGTAGGAGGAGCCTGTTGGGAAATCATGGGGTGACATCACATGTGCAGCGGAAGAACAAGAAAACAAAATCCCCTATTCCCAAAGAGATATTCATCATCGTGCAAGATTGGTGTGCAAAATCCGCGAAACTTAAAACTGCGTATAGAGTAGATTGTGTTACCTAGGGAGATCGTATATCCCTATTTCCTTGCAGATCTTTAGGAGAGGGTGAAGGAGGTCAAGCGTCCTCCTCTCTAGCGGTGATCCACACAGCAGGGCTACGACGACGCTCCTCAAAACTCTAGGCCTGCTCTGAGGTGGAGAGGGGGAGGAGAATAGGAGAGGCAAGCAAAGGCTCTAGCCTATGAGGCTTTGAATCCCTCATATTTATAGAGGTCCCCTATCAAACCCTAATGGATCCTCCCATAGTGGATATTAGATCTGCATCCAATTACCTAAGCCTTTTAGATTAGTGGATCTCTATCCAATAATCTCTCATGGGCTCTTATTGGATCTTGTCCATGGGATCCAATAATTCAGGGGCTTATTGGA